>JALPQI010008053.1:0-54715 GCA_025490895.1 Thaumatotibia leucotreta | reverse complement strand
GATTCTATTGTTATGTAGCAGTAAATTCTGCATAGCCTGCCTATATGCCGGTTATGGCGAGACGAGATCGGGGATAATAAATATCAAGAATATATAGAATATTCGAAATAATATTTATATTAATAATTCAATTTCTTTGAATATTTCGTGTCTTAAATTGCTTAATTCAACAACAATGCGATACCTCCTACGTATACTGGTGCAAGTGACATTTTTACCATTTTCGTTTTTTTGCATATTTGAGTTCAAAATACTTATATCTACAAGCTATAAAAATTTTGTGGCGAAATTACCGCTAGTTTTTGAAATAAAGTGGCGTATACTAATATAACTAACACCTTTTTTTTGGTTCGAACGTCGTATACTGAGCTAAGTGACTTGTACCACTATACGCAGTACACTTATCGCCGCGGGCGGAAGTTATACCAGTATGCGCGAGCAACACTCTAAAATTTACACATAAAAGTAGGCTCTATTGCTTATTATTTAGTAATATTGTTGTTATTTGATTAGTTGTTATGTTAAATTAAATGAATTATGCGTAACCTACCTACCTAACTAAATATAAAAAATAGTAGATTACTGCTTGCCAGCTAAGCTAATATAGATAGCTGAATATTAGCAAGGCCGAATACGAATACGAATCTGGCCATCAATTAGGTAGTGTGTTTTTCAAATATGTAATAACACAGCAACGCAACTGACGTTTTTTGATTTTCCCACATTTTTTTTCATAACTGTCTTATGTATTTCGAGTGTCCCGTGTTCAATAACAATAATTATATTAGAAGTACATCAATGTAGAAGCTTAGACAGAGCGCTTGCCTGCTAACTGTCTTATATGTACAGATAAGACCGAAAGGGACAAACTATGTTTATCGGAACGCAAAGTCAAGGAGTAAGAAGATACCGACGGCTGCTCATAAGCATACATATTCTTTGCGAGCCGATATTAAGAATTCTAATTACTAAATGAAATCAGAGCTTACAATATTCCCTTTGGTCCATGTTGAATAACAAGTGGATAATATTCGTAACCATTTAAATTGTTTTCTAATTCATATATAATGTCTTTAATAATATCGTCTTCTCAAACCTACCACCAGTATTGGATGGACGAATGACACGTCGTTTATAATTTTAAGTCTGATAGCCCAGACAGTAAAAACAGTACATCAGCTACTTATAAAGACATTGAATTTTGACATACTTACACTAAAACGAAAGAAGCCTACTTAGTAGTTCCAATATGTATATACTTCTTTTAATTTGAGTCTTAAATTCATTACTAAGTAGTTACGTCTTACTGTACGCACCTAAGAAGTATTGAAGTATGGCATCGAATTTGTGTATATATTTATTTTGTAAAAGCAACGCCGAAATATTTATGTTGATGTTATTTTTTAATTTTTTTTATGTTGGCACAAAAAAGTGGCTCCACTTCACCCGATCGTAAGTGAAAAGTAGAGCCCAAATCGCTTCAATTGTTATATTTCCTTTTGATGTTGTAAGACATGTCTTGATTACTTGAAATTAAAACTATGTGTTTGTTTCAAGACTTTCTTCCAGTAACCATTAATCCGGTAGGACACTAAGAATAATAAAAAATACACTTATTTAAAATGATGGTAAATCAGTTTTATTTGTTTTATTTTAAGCGTTTATTTTTCTTTGTATTTATATACTTTTAGACTTCCTGCAATGCCCATAACATACAAAAAAAGCTTCAACGTATACTGGTACATGATTAATCAATTTAGGCGTATACTGGTACAAGTGACAAATTAGGCGAAAACTAACCAATAAAAAACATCAGAGCAACAATTCCGGTTTGTTTAGATATTTACGGTGCATGATACAAAATATACATCAAAGGCACTAAAAATATATCCGTATTCATCGAGTCATAGTATACTACGTATACGGTAGTTGTCTCAGTTCATCAAAAACAAGAACTCTTAAATTTCACGTATACTGGTGTAACTACCATTTTTTCAAAAACTACTAATTATTTCAAAAAAGTAAATATGTAGATTGTATTAAAATGTATTTGTTATACATTCTTGAAAATATCACGAAATTATTTCATTGTATGAGCTAGTTACAGAACTTTGTACCTTTGAACTGCTCTCCTGGAAAATGATGATTTTGCACTTGCACCAGTATACGTAGGAGGTATCGAATGATTGTTGTTATTATTGTCCACTTGTTCTGTATTCACCACGGGAACGCAGAAAAACAAGAAGCAAATTAATTTATTACTGAATATTTTATTTCAAGTTATCGCAATAAAAATGTGTCATGTAAAAATTGCTCTCCATTGCATTAAACTATTTACGAACAATGCTTTCTTAATGAGTAATGACACATGTATTTTGTTAACGATCACCATTTTGTAACCAACCAATCAGAACGCACTGTTTTGACGTTGACCAATTATATTTATGGACATTTGCGCAATTTAAACCGACCTCATCGTTTTGACGATTTTGATTGGTAGCTTAGTGCACATGCGTATATCCAGTTATTGCCCGTTATATGAACAGAATTTGGTATGAAGGGATGCTTCTATGTTTTTTTCCTTCGCTGCCCACAAGTTACTTAGAAATAGTCATGGTTTTTTTGTATTTTTTGTAGCTTTTTTCTAATGTTTAAGGTGTTTTTCAGAAATGATAACGGCTATTTAAGCTATTTAAAACGTTAAATGTAATAAATATCATTTAATTTTACACGTAATGACAAAATTATCGTTATTAATTACTTCAGTTTGAAGAGGTGATTTAAATTATTCCATTAATTTGTCTTAAAAATCCTTTTGGATATCCTAAAGCCAAAAAATACAAAAACATAAACCCAAAAAAATTAATAAATAACTTGTAAATTTTTAAGTAAATAGTTGTTTATAGAGTTAGAAAAACGTATTACTGTTCACGACTCATGTTTCACCCCGTATACGTCCCCTCACACTCTTCCGCTCCCAATGGTGGTACGTATATTTTCAGACCAACCAACAACTACAATGTTCTATTCCTTTAGTTGTTGCCACAGGAAATTATTTGAAGTACTGGAAATTTAAAAATGCTTTAAAGAAAATATAGGTATTGCTTCATTATTTTTAATAATTCTGCAGAATCAGAATAGTGATACCGAAGTTGGGGTATAGCGCCATCTATCAATACACGCATAAACTACCTCATAAAGAAACAAACAAGGACAAGTTAGTCCTACATTATCCTACGGCTTAGTGTCAATTTAGGTACGTCGAATCTCGTATCTTCGCCTAAGATACCTTTTTTCGCCTAGTGTAAATAATCAGATAATCACCAAATTAAAAATTTTAAAATCCGACTTCAACCGATTACTCCAAGATCCCAGATTTGTTTCCATCATTGGTTTCCTAAAATCCTACTTTCTGAATGCAAATTCTTGTAAATGAATAAAAATTACCAAAAGCGCCATACATGTACCTACCTATACCATTTGAAGAGATCCCTCGACAAGATCCTATCATCAGACCCCAACTTGGTGCCAACGGGACCATCTCGGGGTAATACACGTTCGATCTCAAAAAAAAATCGGTTCACGAATTTTACGATTCTCAGAGTTATCGGGTAACATATATTATGTACATACAACAGTCGAATTAAGAACCCCTCCTTTTTTTGAAGTCGGTTAAAAAACAGCCAAGTGCGAGTCGGGCACGAAGGTTTCTGTACCGTTATTAATTTATCATAAAAATCACGTTTTTGTATGTGAGCAGACGCGCAGACATACAGCGGATCCTTAGTAACCGGGTCTCTTTGGGTACGGCACCCTAAAACTGGAAGAACGCAAAACCGGGTAACGATTTTAACCGGGTTTGGTTATAATCGGCTATTTCATACAAACCGTAATCGGTTTGCATTTCCTACCCCTTACTTATATTATAGACAAAGTAAACAATACATTAATACATTACGTGCCTTGAACACTCCATTCTTCTAGACTTTAGAGGATGTGCGATAACTATAGGCGTCTGGGTGCAAGCCACGCACATACTTCTTACGTGCCTTCACTTTCTGACCGTACTCTAAGAACCTCCACGTAATTAGATGTTGCCACAAAATAGAGCTTAATAAAAGCTTTCTGTCTCTTTGAAGTAAACAAGAATTCGATAAAGAAGTAACGTTGTTTTTCTAGCGACTAATCAGAGATAAGTACAGGAGTAAAGACTATTGTACGGGGTGGCCAACTTGGAGATACAAAACTTTTTTGCCGCCATTTTGTTTTGGCGGTCAATTTGACAGTTTTAGCAACAAAATTAGTTTGTGTAGATACGGCAAATTTATTTTCTCAAACATGCAATGATATGTTGTAGTTACGTGCCTAAATTAGTATAAAAAAATGATTGGCAAATTTTTGCAGTTATAATTAGGTATTTAAATTATATAATTTAAAATAAATGTACAACAACTACTCAAAATAATATTTAAAAAGCAGTATTATACGGCGCGATCCGTCGGCCGCGATCACTTCATGCGATTAATTGACAACATTTCATTTTTTTTAGTGGGCTATTTTATGTTATGTGTCGAATGATATTAATATTTTAAGGGATACGTATTTTTTTATTTTGCCTAAAAACTATTTTTTACATGTAAAATATCAAATATAAAAGTAGCGAATTCCGAAAGGTCCAAAGTATATTGTGACGTCATCTCTATGCCTGAAAGCATTGATTGCCTTTGCATTTGCATTTAAAAAATAGACTGTTGACAGTTGACATGACGTTTGTTGTAACTGTCAGTAGTGCCAGTGTCAAAACTTTAAATTTAACTTGAACTGGACAGACACTATTTTACCTATAATGGATACAGTTAAGGCGTCAAAGGAGCCCTATAAACCTCCGCCCGTAACCAAGTACTGTTTTTTAAGCACGTGCAAAAATAACAGCTCAAAGACACTCCACTAAAAGTTATTTTTTGTGCCTGCTGGACATAAGGCCAATAGTGTCGAGCGGCTGGGCTGAAACATATTCCCAAAAGACCGTTTTTCATTTGTGAAGATCACCTAAATGTAAGTACCGCCAAATAGTAATACATTCCTTACCAACCGCGTGTTATTTAGGTTCAAAAGTCGACATACTTACGTGTATCATATTTGATAACATTATCAATGAACAAAATAGAAATAATAACATTTCTATTTTGTTCATTGAAGTTTTATGTTAAATAAGCTACAAATTATACATTAAATAAAATCAATTTGTCATTTTACAGTTGGACATTGAAAATTATCAGTGGAGAGAAATTAAAGTCAATGCTAAACTGAAGCCTCGTCTTCCAGCATATTTTCTGAAGAAGCCATCAGCGGAAATGAACCAACAAGATGACATGACCTGCTTGGTAGCAGGACCATCTACTGCAAATGCGAACCCTATATCATTTTTACTGCATCATGTGGTATATCTTGCTGCCCTACGTTAAAGTTCAAGCTCAGATATCAACAAAAGAGAAAGGAATAAATTGTACACATTTAAAGGAAAGAGCCAAAAACCGCAAATTTGATGAAATAACCTGTTCAACTGACACAAGCTGCAATCCATCTCCAATTCCATCAGGTGTTGGTAGCACTTATGAATTGCTTGAAGACGATACCCCAAAGTAGTTGTACACCAACTCGGAGAGAGAAAAATAATCACATAGGAAGGGATTGTTTGCTGAATGTTATCAAGAAAAAACCAATGCAATATCTAGGTTTACCCAATACCATCATACCCAAAATGTGAGGATACTATTAAACATAAGTTTAGCGATTAAAGCCAGTTTGTCGTTAAAATATGAGTGATAATCGTGAAAGTTTAAATCAACATAATGGTAGTGTAACTACTGGGAAAAATGATGTACACCAGAGCAATAATAACTGGTCTATGAATAATAGCTATTTATTACTATTGTTTTTATTACTCTTTAGTGTATTATTTTATTACCATTACCATCAACATTTTATTGTTCATACAGGATCTCTCTATTTCATCTAAGTGTGCTACTGGTAGCATCCTCCTCTACTTGGTTATTTGGAGCCTAGTTTTTGTTAACACAGAATAAATATACCTACTTTCAACGCATTTGCTGCCACCGACACACAAGTGCGTCAATCTTCATATAAAAAGGGGAGGTGGCAGCGAATGTGTTAAGTCCTAAAATTGGAGTTAGTATATTTACCTAGCAATAGACTTAAAAATAAAACAAAATACAATTTAAAAACGAGTTTTATTCATTATAAATTTAATAGAATATCCTGCGTCAGGTTCATTATTTAACACTTTCTAAAATTGTTTTAAAAATGTTCTCTTTCCATAACTTTTCTGTTGATAATATTTGTTTATCAGCATAATCTTTATCATAGTTCACCCAATACTTAAATATTTTGTTATTGCTTTCAAATAGTGGGTCGGCAAGACAGAACAATCCTTTTGTCATGTTTGTAGCATTCATCTGCATTTATACCTGCACTCTCAATTTCTCACAAACATTATTTTTCTTCACATAATTTAATATGTTCTTTTTTGTGGTAGGGCATTTTATTTCTACAACAAATTCTGATGTAATGCCATCTGGTGAAGCTCCTATTATGGGTGTAATTAAAGAGAATCCGGCTGAACAAATTTCTACATTCAACTTAGTTTCTAGTTTTTGCACCTCGTATTCCGGCCAAATTAAATTTATCGTTAGATTGCGTGAAGTCTTAGCATCATAGCCGTGTCAACAAATGGCAAGTTAGTGCTACAAGCTTGCACAAATCCGTCTGATGTCTTCATTTTCGATGTCCATGTTGAATGCCAAGTTATCGAATCGTATCCGTTTTCAATTATTGATGTTACCGTTGAAAGATGCAACAGAATCCGTATGAAAACCCAGATTGTTGAATAAATCATAAATCAGTTGAAATTATTAAAAAAACGATAAATTGAAAAAAGAGACCGCGAGCAGACTTAAGCACAGAACCGTTAGAACTATCAAAACTGACAATGACGTTGACATTGACGTTGTTACATTTGTGAAAACCGGAAACATATTTTACTTTTAAAGATAATGTAATTTTTTATCTTATACAGCCATAGTAATGACGTCACGCTTCCGGTTTCCACTTTTTTTCGATTTTCTATTAAATTACAGAGAAATAAAATAAATTAAGTACCGGATTACATTCAGGAAGCATATTTACCGAAATGGTTTTCGATTAAGCCCACCTTAAAGATTTTGAAATATTGTCAATTGGACCCAACCGACCGCGTTGTCTAATACCCGCTTTATAAAAGTAAAAATTTGCAACTTTCAAACAGGTCAATATTAAAAAAATGAGGTGTTACGTAGACTTAGTTACGTAGTTGACTTATAATTTCGTAGAAAGAAGATACATTTTTTTGTTTCATTTCATTGCATGTTTGAGAAAAGCATTATACATACCTCGGCCAAGAAGTGACGGGTTGCCGTCCGAATACTATCCGTCTACATAATTATATTCGGCCTGCAACCAGTCACTTCCCGGCCTCGGTAGTAATGTACTATTATTATGAAGCGTTTTATAATCGCGAATTAATTAATAAGCCACAGTAGAAACATTAAAAAAAAAAGTTTCCCGGTCGGTTAATTTCGAGAAAAGGTGACATTATGGCCACCAAGATCGACTGATTTAACCGCTTCTGACTGTTTTCTGTGGGGTTATTTAAAGGGATGTATCTTTTCTAATAGGCCAACAAACCTTTAGCAATTAAAACAAAATATTGGAACCACGATTACTGAGATAACCCCGGAAATATGTATGTGAAAAAGTGATGAAATATGCGATGAAAAGGGTTGGCATCTGTGATGCTGTTGGAGGTGGACATTTGTCTGATTATTTTTCATGTGTAATAGCCGAGCCAAACATTATATTTAACTAGTGATATGTACTTTATATTTTTGATGTTTTATAGGATAAAATATTAACTGTAAGTATACGTCGGTAGAATCTAAAAAAAAATTATACAAATATGGGCGACTTTCCATAGCATTTGATGTCTTTAACGCATAGGTATCGTGAAACACTTTCGCAGATAGGTAGGTATATTTTTACGTTAATAGTAAGACATATCAATAATTCTTACAAATAATGTATGCGAGCTCAAGGTTCAAGATTATACCTAATGTACTTAAGTTCGTGATAAAACCAAGAGGATTGAAGTTTGTTTACATTTTAATTCCTAATTACTTTTAATTACGGTGGAAGTACCAGTACCCGACACTGTACCATTACTCGTCATTATAGCTTGAGTTGCCATCGATAAGATAAAATCAACTATTAGGGCATTTAAACGATGATTATCGTATGTACCTTTAATGCTTCATATCCCAACTTTGACATAATTAGCTTTTATCTACATTATTTGCATAATTTTAAGACAGGCTGACGTTTATTAGGACTGAGTGTTAATATTTCCAATGTCCCAATATGTGACATTGAAACTTGTACTGAAGTGCCATCTGTTTAACATATAACATAATTCAATGCCACCTGAACGAAATGCTGGATCCGCGTCTGATGGTAAGCTGTCTGTATTTCGCTCTGCTCTGCGTACCTCTTTACTTTTACCTGTCTCTGCTCTCAATGTAATTGAATTCGAAACTAAGAAAGCTCCGTTAATTTCCTATGGACTTGATATTTGGTACAAGTGAGTTTTCAGGTTCACATAGCTCTAAGTACTTCATGAATTTGTTTTAGCCGACTTCAAAGAAGGAGGAGGTCCTCAAATCGACTGATTTTGATATCATGAGTATAGAATAGAAATAATTTTATTCGTAACATACACAAAAATCACAAAATACAGAAACTGAAAATAATTTTACAAATAAAAGCGTGTATGCTACGAAATGGCCTCATCTCAGCATGTTGCTAGCGAGTGCCAGCGCTGGTCTTCCGATGACGCCATCACGTGAACAATTTCACAGCAAGCTACACAGCACTATACAAATAAACAATAATAACTACAATTAAAATCACAAATAAAATAGCACATTACGACACATGTGCGAAAAACATGAAAATCGACACGAGTTACGAATTATTATATTGACAATGAAAAACTACCTGCGTTACTGGACAAAATAGTGTCGATACAATAATTTATTGGCCCAAGTCAAAAAATTCAACTGTGATTTTAAGGGTAAGGTAAGTGGCAAGGAGTGTAACTTCAAAAAATCTCTGAATTAATGGTACCCCTTATAGATTTTATATCTGGTGTATTTGTCCTACCAAATAATAATTATGTAAGTACTGTACACTCTGTGGGCAGTGTGGACATGAAGTGCATAGAGACAACAATATTTATTTTGTTTTAATAAAGTTCATATTCATACTCCTAAGATAAGGCAAGTTTTTTAAGCCAATGAAAAAAGTCCACACAATTTGTTTTACCGAAAGGTTATCGCAATTAGTATGTAGGTAAATATAAATTACTAAGAATTATTATCGTTAACTGACTATCGACTAGCTGTCCTTATAATTTGCATAATTTCAGCTTTGCTTCAGGGACAAAGTCCCTAATTGGATTAAATATTGGATTTTCAGCTCTTCAAGGAAAATAATAACAAGGTTTTAAATCACACTTTTTTTTACGAACGTAAATAGTCAACTGAGCTCTCAGCCCACCTCATGGAAAGCAGGACATAGCGATCAAAAAATCGCCTATGCGCTGCCTACCCTGAGGACTCAGATGGATTGCCTCTATCTATGCCAGTAATTACACTGGCTATCTTACCCCCAAACCGAAACATAGCAGTGCAAACACTGCTATTTATCGGCAGGTTAACGGGTAAGACGGTGGTAGCTATCCGGGCGGACCCTGCACGAGGTCCTACCACCAGCTGCTATGCTATTCTCTTATTCACACATTCGACGCTGCGTTCGTCAACGAGCTCGACGTCGAGACAGCCTTGTCTAAAATCCTAGCTGTTTTATTTCACAAAAGGAATCGAGACTGTGAGCGAGATTGTGGGCGAGTTCGTCGCTGTTTATCGTTAGAGAATACGAAGTTCGTACATTAAACGTCAAACTCTCGAGTTCTCGACGCAGTGTAGTTCCAGCTCACGCCGCATTCGTCGCGCCGAGCACTAGTGTCGCTTAAAATACATTAATTAGTGAATACCATTTTTAGGCTTGACGCTGCCGCAGCGCTGACACAGCGCTGACAGCAAGGCGGTTTCCTTAGTGAATAACACTGCAAAATATAAATAACACTATGGACTTTGCACAGGCGTAGCAAACCTTTTACGTCACCTAATGATATCCAGTGTGCTTAATGTGAGCTGCCACCGTGGACTTACTTTATATTCGGTTCGCTCGCACCAATACGCGAGTACGATCTGGCCTACTACCGCGAAAATCGAAATTCGTAAATTTCGAGGATTTTTCTCTGTCACTCAAACGAAGGCGTCATTAGAGTAGGAGAGACAAATCCTCGAAATTTACGAATTTCTTTTTTCGCGGTAGGGCCGTTGTATGATTGACACGACAGTATCTCGCCGCGAGATAGCCTATCCGTCCCTCTTTTGTTAATAGCTAGTAAAGGACGGGAGATCTACCTCGCGGCGACATACTGTCGTACCAATCATGTGCTAAGCCTACAGTAGCCCTACCATGAGATTCCGCTACGTTATTAACGCGAGTTGACTTTCTATGTATCCCGCTCGCCCTTGCGTATTGGCGCGGGCGAGCCTATGGTACGGCTACTGTAGCCGTATCATGAGTTGGAAAGTAAAGGATACGTTAGGTTTTACTCGACACGTAGGTAATGCATTCTGCCCGTTTCACATTTTTCCAGTCCAGGATGTTTAGCCAAGTTGCCAATCGCTAGCGCTTAGTTTTCCCTCTTTGTCACTCTTTCATATTAGTGCGACAAAGACAGTTAGCTGCCTTTCGCTTACGATTGACGATTAAGCGTTAGCGATTGACAACTTGTCTAAGTACCCAATAATCCAGCAATCTAATCCAGTCTAGTGCTGGACTGGAGCTTATCGTTTACATTATTCCAGTATATAAAGAGTTTAAAGAGTAGCTGGATTGGAAACACACCGATGACAACGATCTCGCACTGGATTGTAACTGGAATGGCTGTTTACATTATTCCAGTGCCGCTGGATTGGGTGAGCTGGAATGAAAAGTTGCCGGTCTTTCCAGGCACTGGACTTTAATGCTCACTGAAATGGGTACAATCAAGTGTATTTCAGTCCAGTAATCCATAGTCATAGGATAGAGCGCGATGGCCTTCTTTACGTATCGAGTAGGTAAAACCTAACGTTACCGAAACTTGTAAATTCATGGTACGACAACAGGATCGATATTAAGTCCGCGGCGGATGCTCATGGTAAGCATACAGAGTTTAAAATACTGCTTTATGACCCATTTTGCATTGATCTTTGCCTTGTACTTATCTAGTGTATTTCCCCATCGGAAATTTAATTAATAATTAACTGCATATATTATAATACCTAATGTGTACTGAGTACAACAGCACACTCTATCCAGCACCGTAACAATAGTGACACTACGAAATACATTGCGGCAAATTGAGTTTAAATTGTTGTTTCGAAAATAAATAACTTGCTAAAATAAGGCACTAAGATTTTTTTAAGTATAATCACCTGGCTGTTCATAAAGGTGTCATCTAATACTGTAAGTATCAATTGTCAACATACTTTTCATAGATAATAGGTACAATCTCCCAATCGTACAAAAAAAGGTACCTACTTACTACAAACACGCTAATTTCAAATAAATATTTATAATATTTACAGGATAAGTGGAATTTTTACAATTAAGGTTTCATAGACCGGGCTTTCTTAATTACGTGAAATAATGAGTATAAATACTGATATTCTTACAAAACAATGGTAACAAAATAAGAAAATAAAACAGTATTTTGTCAATCTGTCTCAATTGTACCTATACAAAGAATTTGAGAACTGGGTGCTTAGACAAGTTGCCAATCGCTAACGCTTAGTCGTCAATCGTAAACGAAAGGCAGCTACCTGTCTTTGACGCACAAATATGAAAGAGTGGCAGAGAGGGAAAACTACGATACGCTACTAAGCGTTAGCGATTGGCAACTTGGCTAAGCATTCTGCTCATTCTATGGTTAATTCAGGGAAATTGCAATATAATCTGAACTAAAGAAATATTCTACCTGTCCTGTAAATATTTGAAAACTGTCTTTGAAAATCAGGCCATTTGCAGTATTTTCTATGAAAAATTACACCTGACCCATATTCTTTTGACCCCGAGTATGACTATATTTAAGGTGTAATAAGAAATTCCGTCGGTGGTGTTTTAATTTATCGCCACTAGTTTCGAACTTCATTTTTTTTCGCACTTGTATAGTTTTTTTTTGCTGGTGGGACCTCATGCAGGGTCCGCCCGGATAGCTACCACCGTCTTGCCCGTTAACCTGCCGCTAAATAGCAGTGTTTGCACTGCTGTGTTTCAGTTTAGGGGTAAGATAGCCGGTGTAATTACTGGCATAGATAGAGGCAATCCATCTAAGTCCTCAGGGTAGGCAGCGCATAGGCGATTTTTGATCACTATGTCAATGGGCCTCAGTTCCTGCTTTCCATCAGGTGGGCTGAGAGCTCAGTTGTCTACCTACGTCACATAAAAAAAAATTACATTTCAGGTGGGCAACAATGCGTTGGCTGTTTCTGATGGCGCTGATGATGATCATTGTGTTTGCAAATCCGGCCGTAATCATTCCCAATGATAATGGAAAACCAGAAATTATCCGAGGCTATTGTCCTTGTCGAACTAAAGGGATTTGTATACCGTGTATTGAATGATGAAAAAGATATACTCCCTTATTTATAAACGTCTGTTCCTGTTTGTCTCTTTCGGCCTTATAAATATGTCTGTATGAGCGAAAGAGACAAAAAATATTTGGTGGCTTGCTAAGTAGACGTTTATGAATCATCATCATCATCATATCAGCCGAAAGACGTCCACTGCTGAACAGACGTTTATGAATAAGGGGGTTAATATATTATTTAGAAAACAATGTGAAAGAGAACCGCTTGGAGAGAAATGGGGGGTTACCACGACGTACTAATGCAATTCAGTTTAGGTTCAGGGAAAGCGACAGTGATATATGACTCATATAGTCTTGTCCCTTTCTCTCGACCTAAACTGAACTGCATTAGTACGTCATAGTAACCCCCCTGAGGCTGTACGCTAAAACTCGGTCCGGCGTAACGCTCTCTGCAGAAAATAAAATTTATGAATGGTGTACGGTCTAGTGTGAACCTCCCCTAAATATAGAAAAAAAAACTCTACGCTTCGTTTTATTCCTCAACAGTAGCCGTACTATGAGTTGGAAAGTAAAGGATACGTTAGGCACTGGTCTCACCGCGAGCTACTAAGCTATGAACTATCGGCTATATACACGAACAAAAGATACGCACTCCTGTGTAAATAAAAGAGACACGGCGATACTCGCCCGGCGGTGATAGCTGATAGCTGGGCGAGTATCGCCGTGTCTCTTTTATTTACACAGGAGTGCGTATCTTTTGTTCGTGTTTATTTATAGCCGATACGTAATGCAATCTATCGCGCTCGCACTAACATATAGAAGCGAGCGCGATAGCCTGTTTTACGTATCATAAAAGGGTGAATATCTGAGCGTTCCAACCGCCTAATTTTGGTGGTATCATTTTTGCCGAAGTTTCTAAATGTATAAGGTACCATGCCTCCTTCAAATGACAGAGTAGCACATTGTAACGAATAGAAATTTCAGCAAAAATTATGCCACCAAAATTAAGTGGTTTAAACGCTCAGATATTCACCCAAAACCTAACGTTACCGATACTTGCAAAGTCATGGTACGGCTAGAGCCTACAAGTCTTCGACACTAACAAAGTTTCTAACAAATTAGAAATCTTATCTTGCATCGCGGGTAGCCTATTGAGAACCGCAGGGTAAGAAAGAGATCGCCAGAGATGAGATAAGCACGTACATGTGTGATCAGCGGCTCTACCGCGAAAAACGAAATTCGTAATTTTCGAGGATTTGTCTCTCTCACTCTAATGACGCCTTCGTTTGAGTGATAGAGAAAAATCCTCGAAATTTCGATTTTCGCGATAGTAGGCCAGTTTGAAAGGAAAGTCGTCGTAAATCATAAATATTTACACACATCCTTATATTTGCGGTAAACACTATTAATATAATGATCGTTGATATATTGGCTATAACGATAAGAGAGGTAAATACAACTTGTTTATCTGACATTGTGACATTATAATCGTATTTATTATTGTCCTCGTTCAAGCTCAAGATCGCATATTGCTAATTAAACTTAGGTATGTATAGTAGAACATATGATAGTCCACTGCAGGACGTAGGCCTCTCCTATTAACTATGCTAACTATATACGCATTAGGAGGTAAATGCCCATAATCGCCACGCTGGGCAAGCGGATTGGCGATCGCAGTAATGTGTCCACTATGAGGACGCTGCTGCCCATCATCAATCTTTTATCAAATAATGCTCAGTCACACTTCAATCCCTTTGTCGACTCTTATGACACCCGCAGGAAGAGTTGAGGTGGTAACCAATGTAGGTATTCTTTCTGCCGTGACCACACGGCATAATTTTAGTATAAATCAATAAAAAATTGTGTGGTAAGTAGGTAGATATATACATTTATTACCTACTTAGGTAGCTGGTAGGTACAGTCAAGGGCAAAAATATGTATACACTCTTGCACCTTATTTTTACGGCATAAGATAAAAAAAGTGTATTTTTATAAAAATATATTTTTTATGCATTATAATTGAATATTTCTAAATTAGCCTAGTGTGTCCAAATCACCATAATAAATAGGTATCATACCAAACCCATAGTCACACCATATTCTATGTTTTTTTACTAAGAAAAATATAATAAAATAAACTAACACTAAGGAAATAAAACCATCTGTACAAAAACTACACATTAACAAATATTTTTTTTTTATTATTTTTAAATATTTGTTAATGTGTAAGGCTCGAGCTCCGTGTCTGATGGTAGGTTGCCCAAAAGTCTGGCGGAATCACCTCGCTGAATAGCAATTGCTATTCTCTGGGCGATGTAATAGCCAGCTCTCTGGTCACCGGTGGTAAATAAACATAGTAAATATCTACTTGTTTGACAAATCTAAAATTTCGAGAATTCTTACAATTCGCATAAGCGTAACTACTCCTGAAATAAAACTATAAAAACGGATAAACTCGCGTATACTTATTAACTAATGTTAACTTCATTCCGACGTTTCGAACACTTTACAGGGTTCGTGGTCTGCGGATGACGTAGATGTGATGCGTGGTTATCCGTTGTCATAGTTTTATTTCATGTGTCATCATCATCATCATCAGCCTATGTTAGTCCACTGCTGGACGTACGCCTCTCCTATTAACTATGCGTATAGACGCACTAGGAGGTAAATGCCCATAATCGCCACGCTGGGCAAGCGAATTGGCGATCGCAGTAATGTGTCCACTATGATGACGCTGCTGCCCATCATCAATCTTGTAAAATGGTCAGTGACACTTCAATCCCTTAGTCGACTCTTACGACACCCGCAGGAGGAGTTGGGGTGGTGACAAATGTATTCTTGCTGCCGTCACCACACGGCACGGCATTTCATGTGTAATATTACGTAACTACTCCTAAGAAAATATTACGTAACTACTCATGTTAGATATCGACGCACTCCATCAAGAACGTGGCTTGTATTAACAAAACATCACACAGAATTTACTAAGCATCTAAGACTATGCAAATATGTTAAACCTTCATAGCGTGTCGGCGTGAACCTGTTACATGCTGTTAGTTTTAATTAAAAGCTTCTGCGGGAGGCGATAACGCGGCGTACTGATGCAATTTGCATCACAAGTGCAGATCACTTCAAGTACAAGGTGAAGTATGCACGGTGTTTCCTGAATCACTAATAACTTTGCACACATCGTATATTTCAGTCATACTGAGCAACTTTTAGTATGGGACTAATCCCAAAATTGCGAAAAAAAAAGACTTTCATACATATTGTGGTAAAGTGATTTCGACATTTTGTATGAAAAAGTTTCTTTTGCAATTTAGGCGTTGGTCTTTTAGGTGCTCAAAGTTGTTGAGTATGACTTATACGGTGTGTGTGAGGAGTTCAGGAAAACACAGAACTCACCATGACTTCACCACTCATAATTATTAGTACTAATCTAGCATGGAAGCGCAGACACTTATTTCAGTTGCATCCACAATTTCAAAATAATGGTCACGTGGTTACGGCAATAAGAATACATTTTTCCCCACCTAAACTGGGTCATTTTCAGATTTCGGTTATCGTATAATTCTAAACTTAGGTTATCGTCTTTTCTGTGGATAGGGTTACTTACATTTTTAAGTCGAAAAATGCTCGACAGGTATATGAGGGCGGGCCTCCTTCATTCGCGCAGCCATAGCTGCCTATATACGAAGCAAAACATGTCGAGCATTTTTCGACTTACAAACGTGAGTAACCCGCGTGATACATAATTTTTGTATGAATGAGTCTCACAAGAGTTTCGTGTTTAAAACACCTAAAGGCAATCCCTGTACTGATTATGGGATGAAACAACTAGCGGTACAACTAGATTCTCCGGTCTACAATCCTTTACTATAATAAAATCTTACAAACTATTCACTTTTAACTTTTGTTTTTCCGATGAACCTCCTCTGCTGAAGTGTCGCTGTCCATTCGTTTATAAAAAATAGATGATGGACAGCAGCGTCATCATAGTGGACACAGTACCTACTTCGATCGTCATTCCGCTTATCCGTGGCAATTATGGATATTAACCTCCTTAAGCCGCGTTTTCACTTAATGTTCTGAGCGAGCATTCGGTCGTTCTTGGGCAGATGAAAACAATAATTCATATAGCAAAATGTTCGTTTGTCAGCCCACGAACAAGCGAATTGTCGCTCAGAACACTAAGTGAAAACGCGGCTAAGGCAATACGCGTATGGGGTTAATAGGGGAGGCCTACAGTACTCCTGCAGTAAACTGAGATAGGCTGATGACGTGTGTAGATAAGTATTAGTAGATTCCATAGGTCTGCCATCGTTGAACTGCACCTTCTTTGAGCGCTCGTGACTAAATAATAAATAATCTAACCACAACCTAGTGAGAGAGGCTCTATCTTTCATTGGTGAGGTGGGACGCCGCTTACAGGAGAGGGGTTTGGACCCCCGCTCTGGGTCGTTCCTGATGCAGAGGCTGGCTATCGAAGTTCAACGAGGCAATGCTTTGCGCCTGGAGCTACACGGGGAAGTGTGTGTTAGTATTTGCTAGTTTGTAAGTTAAATTATTGTAAGTATTAGTGCTTTTGTAATTATAACATTTTTAAATTGAATGAAATTTATAGGAAAATGTAAGTTTGGTAATGATACTCGATATTAGGTAAGTTGTAGTTAATAAACAAAAACTACAACCTAAATACATAAAATAAGCCTGATAATTACGATCCATCTGCAAGTTTATATTCTGTGTTAATCTTGAGACCCGAACTAATGGAAATATTGACTTGAGAGTTGAGACTGTTGAGAGCAACTTGTGACGGCCTCGTATTAGGGATAATGTTCTGATAATAATCTTCAATCAGTTTTCCACTTTAAAAGATCATTAGGCACTTGCTAGAGGTATGGTTTCACGTCACCAGTGTCACGTATACAACGTGTTACATGAGTCACTGAAAACCTTCGGGGTGATTTGGTAGGTTATACTGAACAACTTTTACCATGGACTTAACCCTTAAATCTCAAAAAAAAGATTGGCTCTTTCATACAATATGTATGAATAAGACAATTTTTTTTTATATTTTGTGATTGACCCCTAAAAGTTGTTCAGTATAGCTTACTAAATCACCCCGTTCAAGGTTTTCAGTGGCTCCTGTAACACCCTGTATATTATTTTTGGTGTTATTACAAATCACAAAAAATGTAATAGTTGACTTGTGAATTAAACAGTACCGGGGTTAGTAGGTAGTTATGTATTCTTCTTAAATTTAATAAATACCTTGTTACTTATTTTTTCTTTATGTGGCCTAACGGTACAAGTTTACTACCATTTTACGATGAATAATTGAAAATGATTCAACTTTGTCCGTCATAAATATAAGTTTCGCCAAATTCCTTTATTGTTATTGACGTCTTAAATGTTTGGAGCGTGAAAGTTGCGATGAAAGACGGATTGTTTTCCAAAACTAGAGGAAAGGAAACTTCCTTAGACATTAATTTTGATTAACGATAACGATTCCATCTTCGTTTATCAATTACTTACTTGAAATTGTTTTGTTTAATTGATTTTTGCTGTCCATTTCATTTTAAATTTTTAGAGTGATTTGATTGTTTTTAATTAATATTTTCTTTGGTTACCGAGATTATTTTTTTCTGAGAATGTTTCCATGAGAACTTATAAAAAAAGTGTTATGAAGAATATTGTATTTCACAATTAAAATTAAAACTAACTTAAAAACAAAAAGACTAAAAATAACATATTATAATTAGGAAAATAAGCCGCCCATCGTCGTTCCGGGTGCAAAAGTGCCCATAACACTCGCAGCGTTTCCGCGTTGAATAGCCATGGACAGCCGTTGCACCAGGAACGACTCTGAGCGAGGATGCTCTCCTTTTTGTCGGAGACGACGTCCGATGTCCCGTATAAGTTTTTTCGCGTCATATAGCTCGGTCCTAGGAGACTATATTTCTGCCGCTTTAAGTTCGCCTGCCACTCGGCTGCCGCTCCAGCAGCACGTGTGGTGCGACTAATGTGGGAAGCGGCGAAGGTGCTCACACATGTCGCATCCCAAACCAGGCACCGTCCTCTCTCCCATGGCACCAAAATCAGGCCATCGGGGCGTTTCCCGTCAGTGCGGCTGAGACCTGGCGGCTCAAGCGCAGAAGGAACACCAGCTGATCTGAGGGCCCTCTGGATGTTATCATGTTTTTTTCTTATATAATTTATTTATTTATTAATCTTTATTGCACAAAAGAAAATCTAATCGTACAAAAGGCAGACTTAATGCCACAGAGCATTCTCTACCAGTCAACCTCATGGCAAAATAGAAAAGTATGTAGGCGGTGCATCTTGCAAACTTAATAAAAATACATACTAAGATATACAAAAGTATGCCTACACTTACTTAAATATATAATGGAGGAATGAAGGTAGACCTAACAAATTTCCTTCATTGTCAATCGCCCGTAAACCACGAACCCTGTATGTATAGTGTTCGAAACGTCGAGATGTAGTTGAATTTAATTAATAGGTATATGCGTTATAATCCGTTTAAATAGTATTATTTCATGTTTTTAATTATTAATTCGGTTACTTACCGCATAGTTACATAATCATGAAAACTTTAGGTTTTATTTAATAAAAAGTATGAAAACGGACTATGTAAATAAAAAATAAATACTACTTGAAATCAAGCTCGTATCTTAATTCTGTAGCCGTGTCATGAGATGCGGCGGCGTTATTAACGCGCGTTTATTTTCTATCCGGCTCGCTCGCGCCAATAAGCAAGTACGAGCGGGATGGATAGAAAGTAAATGCTCGTAAATAACGCCATCTCATGGTAAGGCTATTGATTCAATGCTAATATAACGTTCTATTAATAATGCAAATACGAAAGCTATGTCAAATGCCAATGTTGTGCCTGCCCCGGTTTCTATTGAAAACTCGGTACTCGAAGTTGTTGACTCGTACATCTACCTAGGACAAATAGTCCAATTAGGTAGGTCCAACTTCGAAAAGGAGGTCAACCGCCGAATCCAGCTCGGTTGGGCAGCGTTCGGGAAACTACGCGATGTCTTTTCGTCCGACATACCTCAGTGCCTTAAGACGAAAGTCTACAATCAATGTGTGTTACCAGTGATGACTTACGGCGCCGAAACGTGGTCCTTCACCATCGGCCTCATCTCTAAGCTCAGAGTCGCTCAACGGGCTATGTAGAGAGCTATGCTCGGAGTTTCTCTGCGTGATCGAATCAGAAATGAGGAAATCCGTAGGCGAACTAAAGTTACTGTCATAGCCCTCCGGATTAGCAAGCTGAAGTGGCAATGGGCAGGCCACATTGCACGCAGAGCAGATGGTCGATGGGGTCCAAAAGTGCTCGAGTGGAGACCACGGCTAGGCAAACGCAGCGTAAGACGTCCACCCACAAGATGGACAGTTAAGACAACAGACAACTTATGAAGGTCGCCGGGACACGCTGGATGCAGGTCGCATCTAACCGGTACATGTGGAGGTCCAGAAGGGAGGCCTATGTTTAGCAGTGGACGTCTTATGGCTGAGATGATAATGATGATGATTCTGACTGCAAATACCAACAGACTGTCTACACTAATCGGGTTTTGACAGAATCAATTTAATTATCATGTTAATTATGGGATGGGGGCTTATAGTTAATATCGCTTATAGGTAATAAACTGTCTACTCACAAAATATATAGTATAATATAGGGAAGGTAAGTTGGTAAGAGGAAGCGGTTTTCAGAATGGTATAAGGCAAAAAAGTGGTCCTTCTGGCCCGGGGCTGCTGGTAGCATTTTGTCTTACCCCATTCAAGAAATCGTTTTATCTTACCCCAATTTACCTTACGTACATTTATTCTATTATCTGTGACGCATCGTGTAAAACTATTCTCACTCATTTACCTGTATCTTGTACTGATGGGAGATTTTTAATAACCATCCTGTATCCAATTTAGAATTATAACTAACGTGAGACTCAAACGTTTTAAAATATTATCGACCCGGGTTGCTCACGTAATTTCACGTGTTATCCGTGGCCAGTACCCTTTCCAGCAGGGCGCAGACCCGAAGTACACGGGCATTGACCGAGGGTGCTCCGGACGAGGGCCCTCTTAATGGGTCGAAACATGTCAAGCAATCATCGATTCAAATTACGTGAATAACCCGGTTCGATAAATTATAATATTTATAATAGGTACTTCTGTATAAATCCAGTTATTATTTAATATTTGCGGTGAAAGAAGCTAAAGCTATCTAATTGACAAACTGGCAAAAAACGAGATAATGAGGATAAGTTTGTGGAATTTAATTATGCTGCAGTGCAGAGTTCAGTAGATAAAACACAGGATGTGTGGTTACATGCAAAATGAATAAATAATAATAAGGAAATATTAACGATCCAACAGGATTAATGGGCGGATGTAAATCGTGCTATCTAATCAGTGGGTAAGTAACTAAACGGGTTACGTAGAAATTCGTTTCTTGCTATGGACAGTGCAAAAGCTAGGCCATTCATTTTTAGGGTTCCGTAGCCAAAATGGCAAAAACGGAACCCTTATGCCCGCTTTCCACTGCGAGCGGACTCATTAATGGCTCCGTTTCACGTTCATCGCTGGCCAAGTGCTAGTATGCAGTTGACGGCTGTAAGGCCCCGTTCTCATTAGGCTGGACCGGCGAATTAACCGGACAGGCGAAACAGCCGGAAGGCCTGGTGGCAGTATAATTTATATGAAGCTGTTCACATTATCCAGGATCCGGCAAAAATGCCGGGTCCGATATTATCACCGCAAATTTTCGGCAGAATGCCCGGACCGGAGTAATGTGAACGAGTTTACTCCGGTATCTGTCTCTGCTTCTATCTACCTCTATTGAACTACCCGCGTGGTACCCGCACATCATGAATATATCAATGCAGAAAATTTTATTACACTTAGTTATTCAAGCAAGACGTGTTCTGTGCCCGAACCCATCCTGATGTAGGCACGTTGGAGCCCTCTTCAATAGGTAGTATTCATCAAAAAATTAAAAAAAGACTTATAAAAAAATTAATGAAAAAATGGTACAAGAAAACACCACTACATCGTGTACAGTTTTCTGAATTCGACTGAAACAAGTACCTACTCATTCTCTCTGGTTTTTTCGCCGGATTGCGTGTAATGTGAACACCTAGGCCGGATGCCGGTTTTCGGTGAATTCGCCGGTCCGGTTTACTGGGAACGGGGCCTAACTCACATCAGCGGTGTAAGTAACGGAGCCAATAATGAGTCCGTTCCGCTCACAGTGGAAGGCAGGAATTATAGTTTCGCCATCTGTGTCTGTCCATCCATATGTTCGTATGTCAGTTTGTCTGTTTGCAGCATAGCTCAGTGGCCGTTAGTACTAGAAAGCAATTTGGTACAGATATATATATTAATTTCGCCGGCAAAATGGTAGAATAAAACCTAATTTTTGTTTCTGGTACCTCCTCTACACGTAAAGAAAGATCATCTCAAAATCGGCCTAAACAACATTCACTTCGATAATTACACGGTTTAAATTCCATATTAAAAATATTTCTAGCTTGTGTCAAGGGCAAACACATTATACCTACTGATCGACCTATTTTATCAGACACCATTTTCAAATATTGAAAACCTCTGAAACATCGCAAAGTAAAAAGGCGAGAATACCCCATTAGGAAAAACTCTCGTTTGATCTTAATCTTAGGGCGGATTCTCATGGGGCCTGCTTATCCTTTATCCCAACCCTATTGTCCGTAAGGGTTGTGCCAAAGGATGTAATTGAAAAAGTTATTCATTGATTTTTCTGTAATTTTTGATAACCAGAGATTGCGCACGAATTGGCGTTATTATTTGGAATATTATGGCCATGTCGCCGAAATTGATCCTCATAAGAAGAAATGGGAGCTGCTTTTTTATAGAAAGGGGTTTCTCTGTTTCCTCCCCAGGTATCCGTAGTTGAGCTTAAGTTTTATATAATTAAATATACATATGCTACTCTCATGCTGGTATGTTGTTCTTTTTCTAGATATTATTATTATACTATCGAAACTAGGACTACAAGGAAAGGATCCTGAAAAAACTAATACAAACATAACCAATTAACGAGTTTTGAGACGCTCATAAAAAATTGGTACCTATCTTAACAAAAAAAATAACATGTACCTATAGGTACCGATACCGACACAGACTACCCATACTCTATTTTTGAAAAAAATTCAATGTCTATTTTTGGAGTCGGAAACAGGGGACTACGAAACCTTGTTTTCGCCAATTCCATCAGGCTAAGCAGTTCATGTAATTGTCCCTTTCTTAAGGCCACGCCACACCGGACGCGTACGCATGTGCGTGCGCACGCGTTGTAGCGTATGTAAATTTCATATTAGATGGTCACGCGCACGTGCTCGCCACGCAAGCGGTGTGCGATCTAATATGACATTTACGTACGCTACAACGCGCACGCCACGCGGACGCTGCACACGCATCCGGTGTGGCTTGGCCTTTACTATATTGTCGAGCAATCGTCGACTTAAATGACGTAAAAGTGCATTTAGACCAGACGAGCATTCGCTCATTCTATCCCCACTCTACGAAATTCGTTCGTTACACAAAACGTCATTCGTTGATTTCGTAGAGTGGGGGATAGAATGAGCGAATGCTCGTTTGGTCTAAATGCAGCTTGAGTAATCCGCTAATAATAATTAATCTGAAATTGCAAAAGTCTGAGAGACTTGTTTTCTACAAATATTTACCTTAGTTTTACCAATATTTACTTAGGTATAGGTACTTATTTATTCATCTGTTAATTCATTTGTAGTACGTTCTGTCTACATACGTCTTCAATAATGACAATAATATTTTAAGTCTCTTAACAAATGGTTTCTCCGTCCCTAGTAAAATATTATTTATTCAAAAGATCCGGAGCGAACTCGGCTTCCAATTCGAGACATTGTTCCGTTTATTCAACGAAAACCCTGGGTAATGTTGGCAAATACATGGAAATTACTTCTAAAATGACTGTTTTATCCTAAAATGGGTCTTAAAACAAATTGTTCACATCACTATAATTTCAGGTGGAAGTCCACTGCTGGACACTAGTCTCTCTTCAGGATCTCTCCAACGAACGAACAGTCACTCATCACCAGAGATCGGACAAATGTGCATCATTGTTCGCAATAATGTGGATTTGACTCAAAATTTGATGAAATGAATAACTAAACGAATAATTTCTTGAAATTTGATTTCGAAGCTTTGAGGTGACTATTTACAAAGGTTTTCATAGTTACTGGTGTTAATATGCGGTTTTAGTAGCCTAAAACACGAATTGTCTTTCAGGCAATCAAAACATTCAAATCGAATAATATTAATGATATTCACTGTCTTTAAGCGCGACGTTATTACTGCAAAAAGTAATATGTTTGAAAATTACCTACGCTTCTATCGAGTCCCGCCTGAAGGACCTATCGCAATCATCGAAAATGGGTAATTTCGACCGTCTGTCTTCACCTCTCCCCTCCGTAGTAGTGACAGAGACAGATGGTCGATTCACGATGTTCGAAGTTCACGAAGTCCCCAGTTGGGTGTGCCGTCCATCACTCCGATCAGATAGGGCGCGGAACATTTACTTGCAACACTCATTTGTTAGCTGTGACAGTGGGTGTGACCTTGAACGCTCGTGTCAACAACAACATCACCATACACATAATACAGTGTGTAAGTCTAATTTGGGGGTTAATTTAGGACATAATAAGTATTATCAAACCGCGATTAGAATGGGATTGGTAAGTACTGTTGACACAACAGTGTGTAAGTCAATCTAGGAAGTATTCATAGTTATATTCATATATTCATAGTTTAAGTGCAGAGACTTACAGACAATAGATTAATTAATCACTTGCTATATCTATAAACAACTTTATTCTTTATTTAAATATTTATCACACGGGTTACTCACGTAATTTAAGTCGATGCATGATAATGGCTACAACTGGAGGCAGAGCAATCGGGTTGCGGGTGCATCTACACGAATCCGGACGACCGAAGTGGAAAGGGCGCCCTTATTTTTACCTTACATTAAAGGGGTGACGGATAAGATCGGACACTTGTTACGCCGAAGATATATCTTCGGCGATGAGGGTGATGCTATAGCATCAAGACGATATTCCGCCCTCATGCGCAACTAAGACAGTGGACACGTTCGCCAAAAGATAGGGAGCCTTTAAACGTCCCGGGAGTGTACATGATTCCCTGCTCCTGCGGGATGAACTACATTGGGGAAACCGGCCGGAACATATCGACGAGACTATCTGAGCATATACGATGTCTGAGAAATCGTGACAGCCAGGGCTCTGCGTTGACGGAACACGTATTGGATTCGGATTCAACGCACTATATTAGGTTCGATAAGGTCACCGTACTTGCAAGAGAAAAGTTCATCGTGCCACGAAAAATACGGGAAGCCATCGAAATAAGTCGCCATCCGAATTTTAATCGTGATTGTGGTTGGTCAGTGCCACCTGGTTGGAAAACGGTTTTAAGGTGTGAAATCGAATTGGAGATCAAAAATGTAAACAAATGGGACACCACCACAAAAAAATAATCACGAGAAGGGGGTAATCTAAAATCATTCAAATACTTATAAAAAATACGTATTTACCGTCACTGACGGTACGTAGAATTTTTAAATATTTTTCAATTTTTTAATACAAAACATTAAGCGAAATACAATTTTTTTTTAATGATATATTTCGCTACTTTGAATAAAATGTAAGGTGTTTAATTTATACTACTGGCAATGATAAGAAATCTTAAACATTTGGTTCGCGATTATAACAATAACTAGTTTATTCGTAATTTAATACGGTAGCTACACTAAGAACCATTTAAGAGGGTTCGCATTTATAATAGCGATGTAACGAATCTCGGTTTAGGAATATTCGCGAATGCGAATATTTGCGATTCATATTCGCGAATGCGAATGCGAATATTGGGTATTATACATAGGTACCTATACATACATTGCTGGTATAAAATGCCTAAAGGCATTAAGTCCGCCATTTATACTCTTTTGTATGTGCAATATTGTGCAATAAAGTTGAAAATAATAATAAACATTCATTCAAAATCCTAAAATATTGCACAGGCGCAATGAAATGCAAAGAATAGGTCCTGTTGCGTCAATATCAGATATTGACGCAAAAAGATTCTTTGGTTAATGAAGTATTTATTTAGTAGTGACATTTAGGGACATTTTACCAGAAATACCTATTGTACTGAAAACTTAGTATTCAGAAATAAATTCAAAACTAAGCGATTAGTTTGACTCCAAAGCTACTAGGTGTCACCGTTTTCGCAATCGACACGACTGTTTTGTTTAATCATACGTCTCATTTGTGTTTTATTAACTGAAAATACTGAAATATAACGTTTTATTCATCATTCAGTTAAAATATAAATCATGTTTAGAGTCGCATGTTTTTGTACCTAGACATCTAGGCATTAAGGTCAACTTTAGAATTTAGTACTTCTTGCCTTAAGTGAACGAAATAATTAGATAAAAATATTCGCAATATTCGCGTCAATTTTTTGCGAATGCGAATACGAATGCGAATATTTTAAAACATGCGAATATTCGTTACATCGCTAATTTATAACTATGTCCTTCAAAAATCAAAACAAGATGGTGAACCAAATGACTGTTTTATGAATTCTTAAAAACTCCTAAAATTTAGCATTACAAAGTACATCAATACAGATTTTAGTATTTTTACCTACAAATCAATCATTTTCATATTTTAATCGAAATAGATTCGATCGTAACTAAGATGAAGACTGGAATTCGTTCCCCGACTATCCTAAATATTAAAGTAACACGACATTCGTTTTCAAACATTGATTATGTTGATTATTTACATCATTCTAGCAAATTTTCTAGGTTTTATTTTTGTAATTAGGAACCGTGATCAGACGTATGCTTTTTATTGTCATATCCAAAAATATGTTAATGATTGTGATGCTTTGTGTATCGAACATACTTTGACTTTCGCGTATCTACATCTACACATAAAACATAGTCTTAGGTTTAGTACCGGTAAGGATTGTTGTAAGTGTAGATATAAATAAAATGAAATAAAAAACCAATCTCAAAATGCGACGTCAATTTACAAAGGTGTTAAAAACTACATTCGATATAAAACGTTTTATACCCCTGGAATGTCACTTTAACATTGATTTTGTAATGTCATGTCATTGTCATAGATTGTTTACATTTTTGATCTCGAATTCCATTTCAGAGCTTAGGTATTGCATCGGTAGACAGTGTAGACGTGCCCTTATTACCTAGTGACGTAGTGAGTGTTGTGTGCAACCCGCTTTTCGACAAAAGTGACAGTGAGGGTAGTTTTCCTCCTTCGCCGCCCCCGCCAGTGCTGCCCGCGGCCAGCACCCGCTCTAGCAGAGCGCAAGCCCGCAGTACACGTCGGGCTTTGGTCGCGGATACTCCATGATGAGGATCCTCTAAACGGATCGAAACATGTCGAGCAATTATCGACTTAAATTACGTGAGTAACCCGTGTGATAAATATTTAAATATGTTTGAGTCTCACGTTAGTTATAATTCTAAAACTCTATTCTTGGTAAACGTTGTGTCATTTGTTGTGTCAACAGTACTTTCGAATCCCTTTCTGATTCCGGTTTTATAATAATACTAGATAATTCGTACTTCAAATTAGAGCAACAAAATTATCCGTACGAAATAATTCAGCGCGCAATGTAGATCAACACACCCAAACTAAAAACGCTTGGTGGCAGCTAATTTTTTTAAAAGCATTTGACATAGCAGCCATATCAACATTAACATAATGTTCGTACCTACATCGCTGCTCCACAGAGAACCCCCTGGTTGTGGAGAGGTGGTTGGTCTGTGGTGGGGTCATACGTAAGTGTAACTTAAATAAAACCTCGTAATCCATGATTACACTGATGAATCCCATGCGGGGCAGGTGGGATTTTTCATAGAAAATAATGTAAACATGCTAAGTATTTCGATACCTATTTAATTTAAGTATCATTGAATCCAAAAAAACATTGAAATTGTCGTTAGATTGGTTTGCAGAGACAACAATATAGTACTTAAAAAAACACCTAAAATATTATTGTAATACGAGTTTTTCAATCACAACTTGCTATCTTTGTATCTGCGGAGTCATCTGACGATGAAGTTCCATATTTCGTTGATTGGCTGAAGAATTCAGGGAAATTTCAATACAACTTTGAAAACGGTTCCATTTGTACTATAATTATATTTATATATTTGAAATCAGTATGTTTCCAGTATCATTGACCCGTATACATTGACCGCGAATGTGTCTGCCTGAAATGGCCGCCAAATTGTTTCAATACTTCGGATCAAATCAATTTAGTCGACAGACAAGACAACGAGCTCAATAATAGAATATGATATCATTTCAATACACGAGGAGTCTAATAAAGATAATTGCGCTCATATAAAATGTAATAATCTCAAATGTTTCCTCAACATACAGGATGTACTCGTAACTTGATTAGGTACGAATATCAGGACGGGAGTAAGCATAGGACATTAACATAACATAGACAGTAATTTTATTTTGCATACAAATAATATTTGGATAATACTTTATGGCATAATTTTTATAACTACATTGCTATTCGGTAAATCAAAAAATATTTGCAGCGTCTACATTAAGTGTAGCTTTAAAAAAAATCTATATACCAGGATGCTTAGCCAAGTTGCCAATCGCTAACGCTTATTAGCGTATCGTAGTTTTCCCTCTCTGCCACTCTTTCATATTTGTGAGACAAAGACAGTAGCTTTCTTTCCTACGATTGACGATGAAGCGTTAGCGATTGGCAACTTGTCTAAGCACCCTGATGTCTACCTACACTATATTGAAGCCTACTTATTAGTTTTATTACTAATATATACCCTGTAGGCTGCCATCTACTTCGGCTACGGCTGTCTCTTACTAAGTCATAAGAACATGTTAATTAAATAGGGACGAATAGTTTACACCCTACTTTGTAAATGTGAATTATCCAGTAGGTCACAGTGACATTGTAGTAATAATATATTTATTATGCGCGTACGTTCTGTCTGGCGCCTGTGATGACGCCATAGCCGGCTGAGCTGATACACAAACCCAGTTGTGCAAAGTATTCTTTTCAAACATGCATTGAAATATGTATGTTATATTCCTTAAAGGCTTGGAAATATAACATTTCAGGTGAGGCCAGGATAAAAAAGCCTTTTTTTCTTGCGGGATTAGTACAATTACAGATCAAAGAATACTAAGTAGTACAATGCAGGATTGTCGACAGTAAATAATCTATATATATAAAAGAAGAAGCTCCCTTATAAAGATGCACGCACAGCCTAAACCCCTGGTCCTATAGACTCCAAATTTGGCACGTAGGTTCCTTTTATGGTGTAGACGAGCACTAAGAAAGGATTTTACAAAATTCACCTTCTAAGGGGTTGAAATGGGGGTCCAAAGTTTGTATGGCGAAATAAGATTAGTTGAACTATTTGATCCGAAACTTCGCAAGAGTATTCTTTAAAGTAATTGAGTAAAGGAATGTTTAAGGTTTTTTGAAAATTCAACCCCTGAAAAAGTTAAAAAGGGTGACGAAGTGAAAGAATCAAGACGGGTATCGTTTTTATACTTTATCGAGTCGTAGATCACGAAAACAATAACGATTTTAAAATTTAACGCGGCGGACATGAAATACTATGTACACGGTTATGGTGTTATGGGGTAAATTTCGAAAAATATCAATATAATTTTATTATTTATTTATATATCATGTTCATTTATGGTTTTAGAGATTCCAAATATAGTGCGTAGGTTTCTTTGAGGGTGTAGGGAAGCTCTAAAAATGGTTAGGTCAAAATCCACTCCCTAGGGGGTGCGATAGGGGTCCAGGGTTTGTATGGCGAAACTTGATCAATTAAAATTCCTATTTCATCCCAAATTTCACAGGAGTATCCCTAAACATAAATGAGTAAAGACGTGTTTTAAGTTTTTGAGAAATCAATCCTTGAATGTTGTAAAAAGGGCAAACAGTAAAAATCAACATGGATAGCGATTCCACGGTTTATCAAGTCGTTGTTCACGAAAACAATAACGATTTTAAAATCTAACAAGGCGGACGTGTAACACCGCTTACCCTGTTATGGGATGGAATTTGATAATCTATCTATCTATATACATAAAAGAAGAAGCTCCCTGACAAAGATCCACGCACAGCCTAAACCCCTGGTCCTGGAGATAATAAAGTTCTTCATATGGAATTTTAAGTCAAAATTGCAAGAAAAGATCGCCATCTTGAATTTAGGCATTAAGTTTAATACGACCGTGATAAAAAATTATAGAACGCAGCCGAACCACGGGTAAAAGCACCATCCGCCACACTTAAATCGGTTAAGGCAAACGCGCGATAATCGCGGGAAAACATTAACACGCAGTGAATAGATGTTAGTACGCGGGCGAAGCCGCGGGTAACTGCTAGTTATCTATATTTTAAGTTAATAATTGGACTTCGAGTCAAACCTCTGTCAAACAGTAATCATTATTTATAAATGATAGTAATTAAAACCAAAGTTACTAACAACAAATATAAAATATTAAATAGTCCACATCTTCACCATATCATAATTTGTCAAAGTTATGTTTGGCCAGGATAAGAGATCGTTAATGGAATTTTATACAAGTTTTATGGACCTGGGCTGGCAAAGTCATCTAATCATCTTATTTCATTTCCGATTCAAATAAATTGTGGCACAGGTCATATACATGTCATTCAGCCCTTTAAACAAATCTATAAGAGCCCAAACACACGAGCTACAATGCAAGGTCTTGTTTTTCTATCCATTAAAAAGAAAAACCAGTAGGTATTAAAATGCACTAAAAAGCATAACTTCGATCGTGTTTCGCGCTAGACACGGTCCGTAAGGCAGAACTTCGATGTACACCTAATTATCTTATTGTTCTGCTCACTAACTCATAACTTTACTCATAACATAAAGGCCTCTCTATATGCAACTAGTAGCCACAACATAAAGTAGGTACATGATAGACACAAGAAGGTCTTGCCTGAGAGACGGTTTTACCCACTTTGCCGTTATGATTCTAAAGTAGACCTAAACCAATTTATTAGTTTACTTTACCGTGTAATTTTGTGTTTAGTGCTTTTTAGAATAGAACACCGATTTACAGATAAATCGGTCTAATAATAACGTATGTATTGAGAACATCTTCTTAACGTTGTATCTGGAGCCAAAAGTATATTATCGAACCGGGTTACTCATGTATTTAAGCGGATGATTGCTCGACATGTTTCGACCCATTAAGAGGGTCCTCGTCCGGAGCACCCTCGGCCAAAGCCCGTCCGGTATTCGGTTCGATAATTATTTTAATATATCGGAGCGATATAAATCGAACCCGGTGCTCATAAATATCTGAACGTTGAATATGCACCCTAACACCATGACAATAGAGGCTTTACTTAGATATTTGTATGCACACTAGTCGCTTCGACATACATAATAATATCTGATGGCAACTGTACATACATAATTAGGTCCCAAAGCACCTAACTATAGGTATGGATATGGATATGGATATTGAATTTGAATTTGAATAGCGTGCTTCGAAAATTATTAGTTAACAAAGATAGGTTTAATTCAAAGGTTATATTGACAAAAAGTAAATTTAATCGCAAAATTTAATATTTTTTCTCTTGTTTTTTCTTATTAATAGTAATAAATTGTTGCAACAAAAAAAATCGCAGACCCTTGAAATTGGTAACAATTCGTATCGTTTCACCCTGTATAAGAGGTTTCTTTCGATACATATTTTTGAACTTGACTGTACTGTAGGTATGTCTAAGTATATCTGTAGTGATATCAGCGTGTCAAGAGATTAATAAGCTCTTTACTTGTTTAATAATCTTAAAGGTTAAGATGAAAGTTTAAAGTTCAACACCCATCACCCGAATGTAAGGTCTGAAGCGCCTTTTTTTAGCGGATTAACTTAACGAATAAGGGCGTAAATATCTATCTAAATTTGTATTTCTTGTTAGGTACAGATAATTAGAATTGCTAAGTAAATAGTTGTTTATAATTTTTAACCGACTTCAAAAAAGGACGAGGTTCTCAATTCGACTGATATTTTTCTGTATATATGATACTTGAATTCTCCGAGAATCATTTACCTACTGATTATTATCATTTTTTTTATCGAACGGGCTTATGAAGGTTACTGGTTATGGGATCTTGGAAAAATCCGTTGAAAACCAACTTCAAGCGATTTCTCCAAGATCCCATTGATCTGTTGATTCGATGATTAGGTATCTATTAAAGTGGGTTTAAACCAAATGAGCGAATGCTCAGGCTTTCCCCACTCTACGAAATTCGTTCGTTACACAAAACGTAATTCGTCGGAATTCGTTGATTTCGTAGAGTGGGGGATAGAATGAGTATTCGCTCGTATGGTGTAAAGCCACCTTTACAAAGCAACGGCTAAATAGTAATTTATGATGACTGTTTCACTAAATCCTAATACTACACCGATCGAAATTTTCTAATTAGTACTCCTATGCCAGTGACACGCATGTGTGACCGAAATGATTGTACTCTTATGCCGGCGACACAACACTTGTGTCAACGGTAATTTTGATCACGTATGTGTGTCACTGGCGTAGGAGACAGATATTTTTGATCACAGACGCTGTGTCACCGGCGTCGAATGTGTTAATTGATCTTGACTATCAATTAAGGATCAATCAACTCATATTCAGACGTTTTTTTCGCGATTTCGTGGCTGTCTTCATAATGAAAGTTGCTCAGCGTGACCGTCCCTAGTTTACTCTGGCTCCCACGACACAGCGGCCCTACCGCGAGAAACGACATTCGTAAATTTCGAGGATTTGTCTCTCTCACTCTGATCAGTAGGCGGTTTGAGTGACAGAGAAATTTTCGCGATAGTAGGCCAGATGTCGCCTTGTATATAGAGTAGAACCCGCTTAATATGATCGCATTTAATGCGATTTCCCGCATTATACGCCATTTTATGCCGGTTCCTGCAAGTTCAGTCATGTTTTCCTACATTGTTGTACAGTTAATACGATTCATCATCCCGTTTAATACGCTATCGCGATTTTTCGTCATTATCGTGATTTTTCTTGACTATCAATTAAGGACCAATCAACTCATATTCAGGCGATTTATTGACTGTCTTCATAATGAAAGATGATCAGCGTGACCGTCCCTAGTTTACTCTTGCTCCCACAACACAGATGTCACCTTGTATATACAGTAGAACCCGCTTAATACGATCACATTTAATACGATTTGCCGCATTATACGCCATTTTAGGCCGGTCCCTGCAAGTTCAGTGTTGTTTTCCTACATTTTTGTACGGTTAATACGATTCATCATCCCGTTTAATACGCTATCTGTAACCCAAGTTACATTGACGTATGGCATTGTTTACTTATAGATGTAAGCAGGAAGGTTATAATTTTACTATACGGATTGAAATTTACACTGGAAAAAATAATTCTACCTATCGCTCCTCCTTTATACACAGGTAACTTTGTTGTACTGACTAAGCGACCGTTAAAGTTCATGATCCCATCGCGTAGGTACCGCTGCATGTGCAACCTTAGTACATTTTGTTTAATTTATTTTTTTCTTTATCTGTGCATCCAAAACAATTTTACAAAAAAAATGCAATTTCTTCTTCCCGCAAGATATGCTTTCCCGCTTAAGACGCGTTTTTGTCAGATCCCTGGAAAATCGTATTAACGGGGTTTCACCGTACATTATATAAAAATGAAAAACTTTATTTATTTTTCTATATTTACTTTTTACTTCAATGCCTAAACGCAAAATAAATCACAGCCTTTTCAGTCTAGATACCGTTGGTAAATAGCTGATTTTACTTTGATTACATGTCTTAGAATATCAATTTAATATCATAAAATTCATAAATAATACATATTCAATCAATGGAAATGTCATCGGCTGACAAGCGAAACTCACTATAAAAACTGTCACTACTCTTAGCAACCTCTTATATCACTATTAAATCAGAACGGAGATACGAGCTTTATTTCAAGTAGGTAGGTATTTTAGTGAGTTTTGGTTGTCAACCGACGATGATAAACTTCCTTTCAAAAACAATTTAAACAGATATACTTTTGCGTAGAGATGACATATACACACAGGCTCAGAGCTATCAGAAATATACTACGAGTACAATACATAGGTATTCTCTCATAACATTAATAACATAATTCAATTCAGCGATAATAAAATAATGAGATGATAATTAATGTGAAACACAATATGTGTGTATGCTATATCTGTAATGCACTTTATTTATTACTTGTTTTTTATAACAACAATGATGGACATATAGACTGCAATTTACCTACGGTTTGTGAGTATTATTTATACAAATTATACAGTCGTTGAGTCGACAGTTCGTTGAGGGGGGGGGGAGAGCACTGCCCTATGATTATGATAGTATTTTATACTTAAAATAGCACCTTCGCATACGTAAATCCAGTGTCAAAGGGGGGGCAAGTGCCCCCATTGCCTCCCCCCTTGAATCCGCACCTGAATGTGGCTAGCATTTACGATTAGTCCCTTATCCGGCGTTCGGGAGGCCCACAAGGAGACCTCCCAACGTCCAGTAATGACACCCAGCTAACTCCACAAGGAGACTGTTGGAACCCGCAAAAAAGAAACGATTAGTCCATCTGTAAGTATAAGTCCGTAAGGCCAAGCCACACTGGATATGTGAAAGCTCAGCCAAAATTTCAAAGCAAATGAGTGAATAAGACAATCCTGTACCAAAAACACAAGTTAAGGCAAAATATAATATAGGTATACGGACGTTGGCATACTGCAAAAATGTGTATACACGAGTTACCTACATACGTATATTAATCGGCTGCGGCCAAGGGGTCTCCTGATGAAGATCCTCCTAAGGATACATGGCGGCTTGTTGAACAATCATCAACTTAAATTAAGTGAGTAGCCGTTTTAATAAATATTTTAATATACATATTTGCGATTAAGAGATCATCCATTAATTACGTCACACCTCAAGGGGGAGGGAGGGGGTCCACAAAATGTAACATATCGTGACAGGAGGGAGGGAGGAGTTCTATGTTTGTGACGTCACAATCCTCACATACATGAATACATGAACATAAAAGAATAGAAAATCCAAAATCCGTGAACGGAGGAAGAATAGGTAAATTTTCTCTACGTGAATATTACGAATCATTTTAAGCAATCCCAATAAAAAGTTACTTAAAAAGTGATGTTGTAATTTTTACCTTCTTAAACTAAAAATCTACATGTGACGTCTCACTAAGGGGGGAGGGTGTAGTTAATTGTGACGAAGTGTGACAAGGGGGAGGGAGGGGTCAAAAAATCATAAAATTGGTGTGACGTAATTAATGGATGGTCCCAATATGCGATATACAGTAATTAGGATTGTGAAAGCATGTAGCATAATGTAAGTAATGTCAGCTTACAGTGACAATCAAAACTCACTATTTAAAACTGTCACTACTCTTAGCAACCTCCTATGTCTTTATTGTATCAAACTGAAATACGAGATTTATTTCAAAAAGGTATTTGTTAGGTACTTAGTGAGTTTTGGGCGTCAACCGACGGTATATACTCTTATGCGCGTATGAATTATAGTAGACTTAACCAGAGACCGGAATCGATATATTAGAAAATCCTCGAAGAATCCCAATATGGGATCATCCATTAATTACGTCACACCAATTTTATGATTTTTTGACCCCTCCCTCCCCCCTTGTCACACTTCGTCACAATTAACTACACCCTCCCCCCTTAGTGTGACGTCACATGTAGATTTTTAGTTTAAGAAGGTAAAAATTACCACATCACTTTTTAAGTAACTTTTTATTGGGATTGCTTAAAATGATTCGTGAAATTCACGTAGAGAAAATTTACCTGTTCTTCCTCCGCTCAAGGGTTTTGGATTTTCTATTCTTTTATGTTCATGTATTCATGTATGTGAGGATTGTGACGTCACAAACATAGAACTCCTCCCTCCCCCCTGTTACGATGTCACATTTTGTGGACCCCCTCCCTCCCCCTTGAGGTGTGACGTAATTAATGGATGATCCCTATTTTGTAATTTTTACTTGTACTCATGTGTTACATACACAAGAAGAGAAAAGGTCTACTTACTCAATATTTTATGCAATTTACAACATCGTATTTTTAAATAACTCCATTAATAAAGGAGCTATATACCGAACGAAAAATAACGATAAAAGAACCGTTTTTTTGTAAGGAGAAAATACCAGTAAACCAGTATCGGTTCTTGCTTAACACGTTCGTATCCGGTACTGTTTCACTAAGTGCTAACACTATGCCAATCGAATTTATCTGATAGAACTCCTATGCCATTGACACGCATGTGTGATTGAACAGATTGTACTCTTATGCCAGTGACACAGCACTTGTGTCAAAAATGTTCGTATTTCTATGGCACTGGCACAGGAGGAAGAACTTGATTTATATGCTATTGGCATAAGAAAAAGGTTACTCTGATCACGTATGTGTGTCACTGGCATAGGAATCAGATTTTGTTGGTCACACACACTGTGTCACCGGCGTCGAACGTGTTAAGTGTCTTAAAACTCTAGCACCGATGTGGATCATTCCACCACTCTTTAAAGTTCTTGTAAACAGACTTCGTTTTAACCATCTCTTCGTTATTAAGCAGTGTGCAGAACCCACAATAATCATCAGTTTCTGCGTAATCGTTTCTTCTATTATAAGAATAATGGTTTTTCCATCTGAAATACTCTTTGTACTCATCGGGATGATCTATCAAGTATTTAATTTTCTTTGCCAGTTTTTCAGCTCCTAATTCTCTGCCGTTTAAATATATTCCATCTGGCATGAATCTGAAAAAGAAAAGTTGTGTTTGACATTCTCACCTTACAAAAACAACCAGTGGTAAGACACCATGAGCTTCCACTACGTTATTAACGCACGTTTACATCATCAGCCTATGATAGTCCACTGCTGGAAGGCATCTCCTATTGACTCTACGTATACCATAAACATAATCGCCACGCTGGGCAAGCGCATTGACGACCGCAGTAATGTGTCCACTATGATGACTGATACCTCGATATTTTTCTGGCAGGAACGAGAGATTGACAAAATAAGACATCGACATAACTGTTATCGATAAGTCTTATTGTAGTTGACAAATAAATTTAATAAATAAAAACTTTGCCGTAGCTTTGAAATAAATTACACGAATGCTCAAAATGGTACATATTTTTTTCATATCTTGTATTTAGTACCCATCGAAATTGCAAAGATTAATCAAATATGCTCTAAAGCCACAGGAAATTATTAATATTAAATATAAGATATTGAGAACAAAGCCTAGATGGGTCTTGTATTTCTTGGTTACCTGTTTTTGCGGAGTTAGCATTTTTATGAGAACAGGATGGACTCATCGATAGCAGTTATGTCGATGTTTGATTTTGTCAATTCTCGTTCTTGCTAGAAAAATATCGAGGTACATGTAATGACGACGCCGCTGCCAATCATCAATCTTTTATCAAATAATGGTCAGTAATACTCCCTTAGTCGGCTCTTACGGCACCCGCAGGTGGAGCTAGGGTGGTGACAAATGTATTCTTACTGCCGTCACCACACGTCCCGCTCTTACTTGCGTAGGTACCTATTGGCACGAGCGAGCCGGATAGAAGGTGCGTGTTAATAACGTCGCGGCAGCTCATGGTACGGCTAAGTATTATTCAGATCGCGATAACGTCCATTTAATTGTCTTTTAGACTATTACAAGATCGGAGTTCTTAATGAATTAAAAATTATGAGATCTTACGTTAACCTACTAAAGGTTTTTCACTTTCAGTTTTTCATTTTCTGCCATACAACATCCACATTTTTTCGTTTTGTGGTACTATGTATTTGAACGATATTGGCTCATAAAAGTCCACTTTTCATAATTAATTAGTAGCTTGTCTTGAAAACCCATAGAAATTGGCAGTTTTTTTGTATAAGGGGAAATTAAATTTATTTCAAGCCAATAATAGGTAATTTCTTAATAATGAGACATCGTTAACGTAATGCAACACAGGCTTCGTCAAGGGGCAATTCATAAAAATAAAATTTGGTCCATAAATTGGGATTGAGAAATGTAAACACGAATAAAAGATTGAACGCCAAAATTAATGTAAATAATATGACTTGGTTTAACCTTAATACCTATCTAATTTCGTTCTTTACGTATCATACTTACCGAGTATAATTAGCTCCTCCATAAACAATAGGTATCGCATTGTATTTCAACGCGGACAGTAGTTTTTTCAGTCACATAGTCCTCACTAAATGAGTTCTCCAAAGACAAGTAAAAATAATAGTCCTGCTTTATTATTTGGAAACATGCCTCTTCATCGTCTCGCTCACAAGTGTATGGTCCGCATTTACCATAAACGTCTATTTCTAAGTTGTAGGGTTTTAAGGCTTTTTGCAGTTCATTGACGAAGTTTTCCCGTCGACTCCTGGTCCAGCAATTTGACACAAACCACGCCGCTGCTTTAGTTTTCTTTCTCAATTCCGCACTTAACTCTTCACTCACTGGATCCATATCTTCCAATTTCATCCAATGCATTTCTTTCTTAGGACCTATCACGTTTCTGTTTGCGTCTCTAACAATAATGTAGCCCCATTTAGTTTCCGAATCTAATCTAAACGTCCATGTCCAATTGAAAAAGTTATCCAAATTTTTGCTGCAGAGCGGGTAATTATCAGCTGATTCGATATTAGTAAAAGCATATTTCTGATGGGGTGACCGCTTCGGTGGCTTCAGGTTTTCAATAGGCCAGTAAACGACCTCAGTCCCAGAAAACGCAATAACATCAAACTTACTAACATCCCCTAGTAAACTTCGATTATTAGTAACAAAACAATTAGTATATTCACACTTTCGCTCTAAGAACACTTTGTTACCTTCCAACATATACACAAAAGGCACATTTTTTGAACTAGTCCACTGTAAAATGTATTTAATTTTGTCATCTTTTTTTGGTTTTTTCAAGAATCGACTCAAGTTGGTGTCTATTCGGAAGATGTTATTTGCTTGAAATAATATTTGCGTGTTTTTTATTTCTCTTAAAGACAGGTAGAGGAAGAGTGTTGCGAAGACGAATGAAGCGAGGAAGAAGAGTTTGGCTAGAGGTCGCATGGTTGCGGAGAACGCCGCACATGGTTGTACACACTAGGGACCGACGCGCGCGCCGCGTAGCTCGGCTAGCCACTGACTGAACTTACACGCGATATCTTATCAGTCATAATGCAAGTTCAATTGTCCGAATGTGTACGCCACCTGTGACCTTGCGATAATTAAGCCAGTAGCTATGTGGGCTGTAAAGTTTTATTGACAGCTGGGGTGTAAATAGGTATCTAACAAAATTAAATTTTAAAAGTATAACTAAACTAAAACTAAAATATAACAAAATAAAATCTAAAATAAATCTAAAATAGGCCCCTGCGGCATGGTACCCAGGAAGCGTCCTGGGTACCATGCCGCAGGCAACATTTCCTCGCTGGATTGCCAAGCTAGCGAGGAAGCTGCCAGCCCTTGCGTCTCCCGTGGCGTCTCTGAGTCTCTTCGATAGGTATTGAAGAGACTCAGAGTGCTGACCCCACGGACCAAATGTCTCGACGCAGAAAGAAACGAAATTATATTAGGCGGCGAGACCACTGTATTTTCCCACCTTGGATTTTTCGGCCTTTGGTACCTATCTAACTGTTGAGAAGTTCAAAATTCGATTTCTTGTTTATTTGCCTACAAAGTTTGTAGTTCGTCACAATCGTCAATTTTTAAACCACTTGCCCATCTTAAAACATTTTCAATTATTTATTCATATACTAAAACATTAGTATATGAATTTACTAAAGTATATTGTATTTTAGTTACAGTAGGTATTTAGTCATAAAGTTAAAAGCAATCATCATTTCTGCGAAACAGTTAATCTAACTCCTACGTAAAACGAAGCGGGAAAATAAACAGTGTGATAGCGATTAATGTATTACGTTAATGACTTCACACCCTCGGGTATAAAACAACGCCCTATCTGACCCAAGGGCAAATGACACAACAATTTTTGGCTATATTATTCTAGCAATCCATAGGACTTAGGGGTTATGGGGTTAAGGTTCAAAGTCAGCTGAAAAAACGTCACAATATACACATTTCCCTTCGTTACTTAAGTATCGCATCAAAATCTTATATCATTTATGTACATACCTAGGCTACTTCATATACATATGTTGGAGGGTAATCATAGTTACCTAGCAAAAGTGCACTGCCTATTCTAGAATAAATTAAATTAACAGTAAGTACTCCACAATTTTTGTATATTTTCTGAGTACTACTTTAGGTCACATGTCTATTACATCACACATCACACCATCAGCCTATATTAATTAGCCCACTTCTGGACAACGACCTCTCCTTTAGCTAATACGTATGGAGGCATTAGGAGGTAAATGCCCAAAATCACCTCGCTGGGCAAGCGGATTAGCGATCATAGTAGTGTGTCCACTATGATTCATAATGCTGCTGCTCATCATCAATCTTCGACAAAAAACTGACACTTCAATTCCTTGGCTGACTCTTACGACACCAATGGGAAGAGTTGGGGTGGTGACAAATGTATTCTTACTGTCGCCGCCACAATTAAGTCAATTATACATCATCAGCCACACTGGGCAAGCGGATCACAGTCCACTACTGGACGTAAGCCTCTATCTCCTATCAACTATGCGTATAGAACTATAGACGCATTAGGAGGTAAATGGGCATAATCACCACACTGGGCAAGCGGATTGGCGATCGCACTAATGTGTCCACTATGATGACACTGCTTCTCATCATCAATCTGCTATCAAACAATGGACAGTGTCTCTTCAATCCCTTATTCGACTCTCAATCGACATTAAATGAATTTGTTTTAATTTTAATGAACCAACACTTCGGTACAGTACCTATACAAGTAATATGAAGGGTCCACGGAAAAAACATGTCCCGTGCTTAAAAAAATCAGAGCAAATTCACACCTTATTCTGTTAAAAGTAATGTGCTTAATGTGGTTTTTCCTTCTGTAATTTGATTTGACTAGATATGTTCTTTCCGTGGACCCATCATATAATTATAACATCTGAGCTCAACTTGTATCCATAAGATAAACGTACAAATGCTCGACACCACATTGCCTAAACGATAACATCCTTCTGTCACTCACTACCTGTTATTGTAATGAAATATTTTATATTTAAACTACTAAGAAGCCTAGCTGCGATAAGCACTCATAAAGGTCATGACTCATGACTCATGTTACACTGGATGATAGACTTAAATGCAACAGCAGCGTCTAAAGGGCGTTCTACATAGTTAGACTGGACTCTGCGGGCATAAGAATACCTACCTACCTTACGTACCAGGAACTCGACTAGAGGCGAAGATAGGTTACCTGGAACATCAAGTCAAGATGGCCTGCAAGATCTCTTTTTGCTCGCTGCTGACATGATGTCTCTCGAGTCGTCGAACCATATGTAGGGCTTCCAAGGGGCTTAAGTGGCAGTCTTAAAAAAGTTCGGGAATCATGCTCTAGATGGTGATGCGTCAACGCTAATGGGAATTTTACACAATTGGCCAGATTCGGCCCTACGAGGTCAAACGTCTATCGCGCGGGTATTCCCGAAGTTTGCCAAACAACATGTGAGTGATATACGAGTAAATGAACATCTATTTAAATATATATATATATGTGTTTATCTTTATATTCCTTAGCAACATTCCACCTTTCTCAGTTTTGTACCATCTACTGTCAACTTTTACTTTCTTATCTCCTGTACCCAAAGGTTGTCTGCAGTGTTATTCACTAAGGAAACCGCCTTGCTGTCAGCGCTGTGTCAGCGCTGCGGCAGCGTCGAGCCTAAAAATGGTATTCACTAATGTACTTTAAACGACACTAGTGCTCGGCGACGAATGCGGCGTGAGCTGGAACTACACTGCGTCGAGAGTTTGGCGTTTAATGTACGAACTTCGTATTCTCTAACGAAAAACAGCGACGAACTAGCCCACAATCTCGCTCACAGCCTCGATTCCTAATGTCAAATCAAACAGCTAGGATTTTAGACAAGGCTGTCTCGACGTCGAGCTCGTTGACGAACGCAGCGTCGAATGTGTGAATAAGAGAATATTAGCATAGCTGGAAGAGATCGCTCTTTAGCAAGACCACCTTTTGTGTACCTCTTTCAAACATGTTATTGTTGTTATTTGTTTTGTATTTGTCTTTGACGTGCAATAAAGAGTTATTGTATTGTATTGTGATACGGTATTTTCCAGCGTAAACATATAGGTATTGTAGTCTGTCAATTAAACTCTGGGTCAAAGAATACGCGTCGGGTATAATTTTTCATAGAAAATACTGTAAACACGCTTATTTCAAATAGAATTTTATTATCTTTAAAGGATAAATGGAATCCTATTTAATATCTAAATGTATTGGAATTTCCTTGATTATTCCATCGAATCCATCGTCCAATAATTCCGTGGCTATAAAAATAGCAAGTCATGATGACAAAAGCCCCTATTTCCATACATTTTTGGCGGTTTTTTTTACTCAAAAATGTTGTCTGCATCTATCTAAGGTACCTAATCAGGGTGCTTAGCCAAGTTACCAATCGCTAGCGCTTCATCGAGAGGGAAACTACGATACGCTAACAAGCGCTAGCGATTGGCAACTTGGCTAAGCATACTGCTCATTTGCAGTATTTTCTATGAAGAATTATATTATCCTCGTAAGGACTACCATACTAATTTCTTTAAATCATATTTTGAACTTTGCTGTGTAAGGGACAGTGCCGATTTTCGTTTTGTATGTAAAATCAATCAAAGAAAGGAAAAGCGACTTTATCGAGTTTATGAAAGGTTCAAATTTCATTGAAGTGGAGTGTGCATTGTAATGTACATTGGGCCTTACGAGGTTATTTGACCATGAGTGTAGATTATCGTAAAATAAAATAAATGACGGCGTATTTTCCAGTTTGTCAATCAAATCATTAGAACAAAGATAAAGAGCGTCAAAGTTCGGAAGTGTAAGATAATAATATTAATAACATTGATAATAACTAGTGAACGGTTGGCTCTAATAATATGTATACAATTTTGATCCTTATTCCTTTGACATACGTTCCGAAATGTATACATATTATTAGACGTGACTGTACAGTCACCCAATTGAAACTCTAGGTCACTCAGGACAGGAACCATGTCGAAGTAACGATATAAATACAATTGTAAGAAACCTCCTACTACTTGTCATTTTGACATGGTTCCTAGTGGCCTAGGGTTCCAATTGGGTAAGTATATAGATAACAGTTAGACGCCAATTACACATAGGAATTAGTGGCACTGAAGTCGATATTATGTACCTATTTTTTATTACCAGCGAGCGGCCCTACCGCGAAAAACGAAAATTCGTAAATTTCAAGGATTTGTCTCTCTCACTCTAATGACGCCTTCGTTTCAGGCCAGGCTTCTATTTCGCCATATTTACAAGTGTGACAATTGGAAAATATCACTGTTACTGATGTTATTGATGTCACAGGCCCCCGTAAACTACAGCTATCGCTTACGATCGGACGGTCCATCTGCTTGTTTGCCACCAACATAAAATTATTACTAATAACAGTAATTAATAATAATAAACTACTTTTTATTTTCCGCCACCTGTGACAATATAGACTTATGTCGGAATCTCGCTACATTTGTCGTGTTTTTTGTGACAATTGTAATTTAGCTTCGCAAAAAAGTAGTTTTTTACCGCTGATTTATTAAAGAATCTGCACCACATTTGATGCAAGCAAACGCATAGCCCTTCTGATGGTAAGCGGTAACTGTAGCCTCTAGACACCCCCGATTGGAAAAAGTCCAGGGATCGGAACCGGTTTTTTTCGAAAAACCTCGATATAGCTCAATACTTTAAAATGTTTTACCCTCTTTTTTTTTTTTTTTTTTTAATACCACGTCGGTGGCAAACAAGCATACGGCCCGCCTGATGCCCAATAAAAATAACGTTGGCACAACAAAGTGGCTCCACTCCACCTGATCGTAAGTGAAAAGTAGAACCCAAATCGCGGCGGCAACGAACAGGAGACAATCAGTCACAATCTTTATGTAGTATTCAACATTTTATGCAGGTAATTATTAACATCATATTTTCCATTTATTTTATTTTATTTATTCAGAAACAAACAGTCACATGTGGTAACATTTGATACATTTTAAACTTTTACAATAGCAGATTTACTTCAGTAAGAAAAAAATTATAAAGGTGCGTTCAAACTAAAAGAGCATTCGCTGTTCTAACCTCCCACTCTACGAAATTCGATCGGTACACAAAACGTGATTGGTTGATTTCGTAGAACGGGCGCTAGAACAGCGAATGCTCTTTTGGTTTAAACGCACCTTAACTGTAGCCTCTCTAGACACCCCCGATTGGAGAAACAGTTAATTTATTCACAATTGTAGTACCTACTTGTCAGCGTGGTGAAATTTGGGCCAACTATGCTATTTTCTTATTGACACATTCGACGCTGCGTTCGTCAACGAGCTCGATGTCGAGACAGCCTTGTCTAAAATCCTAGCTGTTTGATTTGACATTAGGAATCGAGGCTGTGAGCGAGCTTGTGGGCGAGTTCGTCGCTGTTTTTCGTTAGAGAATACGAAGTTCATACATTAAACGTCAAACTTTCGACGCAATGTAGTTCCAGCTCACGCCGCATTCGTCGCCGAGCACTAGTGTCGTTTAAAGTACATTAGTGAATACCATTTTTAGGCTCGACGCTGCCGCAGCACTGACACAGCGCTGACAGCAAGGCGGTTTCCTTAGTGAATAACACTGCTGGGTGCTTAGACAAGTTGCCAATCGCTAACGCTTAGTAGCGTATCGTAGTTTTCCCTCTCTGTCGCTTTTTCATGTTAGTACAACAAAGACAGTTAGCTGCCTTTCGTTTACGATTGACGATTAAGCGTTAGCGATTGGCAACTTGTCTAAGCACCCAGGTCATCACCAGACGTATCGGATCGGTCAGGGTGGTCACAAATATCTGAGGAGGGTGCTTAGACAAGTTGCCAATCGCTAACGCTTAATCGTCAATCGTAAGCGAAGGGCAGCTAACTGTCTTTGTCGCACTAATATGCAAGAGTGACAGAGAGGGAAAACTACGATACGCTACTAAGCGCTAGCAATTGGCAACTTGGCCAAGCACCCAGGTCATCACCAGATGTATCTAGGCCGGCCAGGGTTCTCACAAATATCTGAGCAGGGTGCTTAGACAAGTTGCCAAACGCTAACGCTTAATCGTCAATCGTAAGCTAAGGGCAGCTAACTGTCTTTGTCGCACTAATATGCAGTCTGAAAAAATTGTGGCTCTCCGACATTTTGTGAATTGGTTGAGTATTATATTTATTGATGTGTAGTATATGTACATACGTATATGTGTTTAATATTTTAATTATATGTGTATCGGATGTATGAGTTTATGTTAGTTGGTATAATAACAGTTAAGTTTTTGGTATTACTCAAATAATTATATTCTCCACTGTACATGGTATGTTTGCCAATCTTTTGCTTCGGTTAGACGACTCCTTTGCTCAAAGGTTAACTGGAAGAGATCCCTTACAGGGGTAAGTTCGCCTTTGTACCTGTCAAATTCTTTGTGAAAATTTGTATTTTTGCCTGTGTTTTGTGTACAATAAAGAATTTACATACATTTACATACATAATATGCAAGAGTGACAGAGAGGGAAAACTACGATACGCTACTAAGCGCTAACGATTGGCAACTTGGCTAAGCACCCAGGCCTCTATTGTTTGGTGTTAGAGAGCGTGTTCAGATATTTTTGAATACCTCAATCATAATTCTGGTCATACTTGGACCTAAGCCAATACACATAAGATATGCATATAAATTTACTCCGCCTACCTAACGATAATCAATTATTTATAGTTATTTTATTACTATACATTACTAATATTAATAGTTGAGTACTATTATGCTATTTCCGTGTAACTCTGTAGCCCCATAAAAATTTAATTATCAGACGTATTTTTTACGATTTAAAGTCAAGCATAATGAATTATCGTTGTTTTTTTTTATTGTACATACCTACCTACTTAAAAACGAACATCATTATTGAAATAATGACATTATGAAAGAAAAAAACACATTTATTTAACGCCACAAATTTTTTTTTTGTTTTTTTTTTATTTTTATTTTTTATTTTTTTTATGTTGGCACAACAAAGTGGCTCCACTCCACCTGATCGTAAGTGAAAAGTAGAGCCCAAATCGCGGCGGCAACGAACAGGAGACAATCAGTAACCTGTTAGTTGCCACCGCCTTGCTGGCCCGCTAGATGCTTCTTCACGCTTCGTTTAAAGGGTCCCAACTTATAGGTATGCGGAAAAACATGTGCCGGTAAAGAATTCCACTTTTTTATAGTTCGGCATATGAAGGAATTGCCGAATTTCTTAGTACGTGTGGGAATATTTTCCACGGTGAAGGAGTGACACCGCAAACCGGCACGTGTGGTTTTATAACGGAAAGGGGAGGGCGGGATGAGGGAAAATAACTCTTCAGAACACTCACCATGGTACAGGCGATAAAAAACGCTCAGAGAACCAATGTCCCTACGTAGTTGAAGGGGTTCAAGGTGCCTGGTAACCTTAGAGTCGCCTATAATACGGACTGCCCGCCGCTGCATCCTATCGAGAGCATCGAGTAGGTACTGGGCCGACCCATCCCAAATATGAGAGCAGTACTCCACGCAAGACCGAACTTGTGTCTTATAAAGAAGACAAAGCTGGTCGGGCGCAAAGAACCGACGCACCCTATTCAGGATGCCCAGCTTTTTTGATGCCGTGGTAATTAATGACTCGATGTATTTATTTTGATTTAGATTGCAGCGTATATCCATGCCAAGCATATTCAGGCTATCTCGTAAACCAAGAGGAGTGTTCTGTAATTTGTACAGTAAATAAATAAAACGGGTCTCTATTGGTTCCCATAAAGTTTGAAGTTCGATTTTTGAAGCGAATAACGTTGTAGGCGAATTTTTTTTAGTCATATTGTCATAAGTCATAAAAATTTATATTATAAATCGGTGGTCAGTTTTATGTAGGTCATAATTATTGTTAGTCATAAAAGTCGATGCCCATAACTTTTAAAATTCATACAGCATCATTTCCAGAATGTTAAAAGCAATAACCTTCCTTATTATAACTGTTACAGCCGTCTATATTCGCAAGTTGTAATTATTTGTTGTCGCGTGATTATGTCAATGTAATGATGGTCAATGTAACCACCTAATAAATTTAGTAAGTTAACTTGGTAATAAACTTAGTTAGTAAGTAAATAGTAAGAGTATTATTTTAAAAGTCGGTCCTGGCGCTTCGCCGGCCGCTACCGCGGCACGCTCGCTTCGCTCGCTCGGCTCGCGCGCTGTAAGATCACAGTTCAACCTAACACTCCTCCTCGCTTCGCTCGTCGTCGTACCTACACTGACCTGCCTTAGAGTCGAGTAGGTAAGGAAGTTTCCTAAGTTGCATCATAGTCCACAAATTTCCTAATTTAAATTAAGGAAAGTTATAAATTTCGTATTTAATATTAAATTTTTTGGATGAAATTCGGTTAGTTATTAAAACAATATGAGTAAGAACCATTAGTAGGTTCAAATCTATGACTTAAAATATTTCTAAAAAATGATAGATAGACCTTTGAATGTTATAGTCAGCAATTTTATACCTTTTGTAATTAGAGTATGTAATGTTATAGGTTAGTAATGTTAGATCTATTAATCGTTATACTTAACAAAAATTATGACCATATTGATGCTTATATCAGTAAATTATATGGATATCAATTTCTGACTAACAAAATTCGGATTAACAAATATATGGGACAGAAAGGGATCCCAAATAAAACACACAAAAAAAAAACAAAATCTAGACGTTAAAAGTCAGCCTCCGTAGCCTAGTTTGGTAGTCACCCTGCCTACGAAGCTGGAGGTTCTGGGTTCGAATCCCAGCGAGGGCATTATTTGTGTATTTATTTATCACACATATTTGTTCCTACCCGTCGTTTACTAATGACTTTTTACTTAATTATGGAAAAACGAAATAACTTAATAAAAAAATATTGGTGCGGACTGCACCAGTTCAGCTTCCTAAGCCTACGTAGAACGGAGCGCAACCGGTCGCCTGCCCGGGGGCTCCGCCCGCGCACCCTCCGGGGTGACACTCACCATCTACCTTGACGGCTCGCGCCCGCCGCTCGCGATATTTTTTATGTACGCGCCGCGCAAATGTTATTATTGTAACGGTCAATTTAGTTAATATATTTTTTATAAAGTTTACAGTCCACCTTTGAATTATCTCCAGCTAGCTAGACCAACATATGGTCCTTAAACGCCGTTGTAAATGACAGTGGGCCGTTACAAGCGCAATTAAAAATTAAATATAACGAATCCGTCGATCTTCAAGACATCACCTCATCACGACGGATTGGCGAGTGGGAGTCGAAGCATCATCGACATAATATCTACATTCACCTGCTTGTTGTGGACTGCGAGAATTCGCCTCAGCTGATGTCGTCGCCGTGGTCATCATAACGTGAATATATTATTCTAACAGCTACGAACGACAAAAGAAACAACGACAGGGCGATAAAGATAAGTGCACCCATCATAGCGAACGAATTGCATCGTCAACAAAACTTGAATAAAGTATTCTTCGGAACTGGAACTCGCTACCTATCATCTTGAAGTTACAGATAGCATAACTGTGAGATCTTTCCAATATTCCTCTTAATTTAATTTGCATTTCCTTTAAGTTCAAGTTAAGTGTCCTTATAAATCAGTTCGTTATAAACGCAATCACAATAAAGCATTAAAATTGCTTCGATCTTAATACTTTGTATGTTAACCTTAATCGCTTAAAGTAGTACAAAACCTTAACTTTACATTGCCAGGTGATATTATCTTCGTTGTTGTTAATGTATTCGATTTTGTATTGAAATCAAAATTCTTATTTTTTTTTTTCTTAGAAAAAAGGAGGTGGTTCATATTTAACTTAAATAAAATAATAGCAAAAGCAAAACTTGCAATTCATACAATAAAATATTCACCTGTTAATTTGTTGATAGCAAATTCACAATTTGTTCGTCAATCGAAAATTATTGCGCCTGATAATTTGAAACGAGCAAAGGTAAAGATAGCACTCGAATTTCAGGCTATTTGTGGCCATCAGTGACCATAGTTAATGCATAGTACCTAATTGAGTACATTTAATTTTTAACCGACTTCGAAAAAAGGAGGAGGTTCTCAATTCGACAAATTTTTTTTTTCGTTTGTTTATTTTAGTTCATAATGAGTTCCGAAGCCCGCTACAAAGAATTAATTAAAAAACGTGGTACAGTAAAAGCAAAGCTTACGCAATTCACTGCTTACTTAGCTACGGCAAAATCTTGCAGTCAGTTGAGCGACCTACAGTTGGTTGAACTGGACTTACGTATAAATAAATTTGATGCTTTATACGAATCTTATGACACGTTTCAGAGCGAGTTGGAGCAATTAGTTGATGACCCGACCGAGCTGTATTCAGATCGAGAGCAGTTTGAAGGGACGTATTATATTGAGCTTGCAACCGCTCGAGAACTGTTGGAGCGACATAGAAATCAGCGCGCCAAAGACTACGAAAGCGCCAAGTCTGAGGTAGGTTCCGATGGTTGCCCGACTGTTAAATCATGTAGACAAAGTAACGTAAGGTTGCCAAAAATAAATCTACCACATTTTAGCGGCGGCTATCAAAATTGGTTAGAGTTTAAGGATATGTATGTTTCATTAATCCATACGGAGAAAAGCATTGACGATATTAATAAATTCCACTATCTTCGTGCTTCTCTTCATGGAAGTGCGTCTTTAGTAATTAGAAGCCTGGATTTTAGGGCCGAGAATTATGTTGAGGCATGGAAATTACTTTGTGACAGATATGATAATAAGCAATTACTTGTAAATAATCATGTTCAGGCCCTCTTCAACATTGAAGCTATTCACAAGGAATCTAGTCACGGCCTTCGGCAAATAGTTGATAGTGCGAATAAAAATCTAAGGGCACTGGCTACTCTTGACCAGCCCGTAAATCATTGGGACACATTGGTGATTCATATAATGTCTTCCAAATTGGACAACATTACCAATAGAAAATGGGAAGAGCATAGGAACTTATTGTCAGTACCGCCAACTCTTGAGGAGTTCCTTACATTTTTAAGTAACAGGTGTAACCTTTTGGAAACTCTGGAAGAGTCGAAAAATTTCAAGTCAAGAGCGGATTCGTCAGTCAGTAAATCAAAAGCCTTCGTAGTATCGTCCAATCATCATGACACTCCTAAGTATCAAATAAAGCCTTGTCCATTGTGCACGAAAACACACTATATATTTAATTGTGATGTTTTTAGAGCCTTACCGGTCGAAGAACGTTGCAGTAAAGCGAAGGAGTATAAGGTGTGCCTTAATTGCCTGCGCCCGGGACATCATGAGTCGAAGTGTAATCTCAGTCATTGCAAATATTGTAAAATAAAACATAACACATTGCTACATATTCACAACGATGCAAATACTCACCTAGAGCACGTGGCGTTGCCTACAAATAATCAAAGCGTTGATAACGTATCGTCACACGCACTGTTTTCCACAGCTCTGGTTAGGGTGAGTGACAGCAAAGGTCAATTTCATACCGCTAGGTTATTGCTCGACAATTCCAGTTCATCAAATTTCATTTCACAGAATTTATCTGCTAAGTTAACATTACCTACATGTTCCAAAATTTCAAATGTTACAGGTATAAACAACCAGCAATCAAAAAGTACACAGTCGTGCTCTCTTCATTTGGAGTCTTACGATGGTACATTTAAAACAGATATTGATTGCTTCATAATACCTACCATCACATCAAACATACCAAATAATTTCTTATGTATAAATGATATCCCCATTCCTTCCGGTATCGTCTTAGCTGACCCCTCTTATAATGTACCTTCTTCAATTGATATTCTCGTGGGTGCACAAATCTTTTGGAGCCTTATAGGTACAGGGCGTATAGATCTCGGCAAGGAACATCCAATTCTTATCGAAACTAAGTTTGGCTGGCTTTTGGGTGGTGTGGTGTATCAGCCAAGGTGTAAGAAACCTCCAAAATCTGTGTGTTTCTTTCTTAATGATCAGGAATGTAACATAGACCTTACTCCTTTTTGGGAGCTTGACACAATACCTGCAAAGCATAATTTTACTGTGGACGAAAACACATGTGAAAAAATATTTACATCAACAACAAAACGGAATGAGGATGGTCGCTTTATAGTCACCTTGCCGCTAAAGGAGTCGCCGTCAGTATTAGGAAGCTCGTTTGAATTAGCTAAACGTAGATTTTTTTCCTTAGAGCGAAAATTTGACAGGGACTCTTTATTCAGAGATCGGTACATTGACTTCATGACGGAATATGAAACCTTGGGCCATATGAGCGAAAGCATTCACGATCCTTCGCGACCATCGTATTACATCCCACATCATGGCATTACGAGGGAGACCAGCACCACCACCAAGCTTCGGGCTGTATTTGATGCCTCAGCTGCTACGTCATCTGGAAGGTCCCTAAATGACATTCAGTTAGTAGGCCCAAGGATTCAGAATGACTTATTTTCTATCCTACTTAGATTTCGTCAACATAGGTTCGTAGTGTCGGCAGATATTGAAAAAATGTACCGGCAAATACTAATTGACGAAGAACAGCGATCTCACCAAAAAATTGTCTGGAGACCTAACCCCTCGCAACCTCTAAAGATTTACACACTTAACACTGTGACTTACGGTACGGCGTCTGCGCCTTATTTAAGCACTCGCTGCCTTCTCCAGTTGTCACAAGAATCTTTAGACAAACAAGCTCAAGATGCAATAGCAAATGATTTTTACGTTGACGATTTCTTATCAGGGTCGCATTCAATTGCTGACACCGTGGCACTGTGTCGAAAAGTCACAGACACACTTAGCTCAACAAAGTTAAATCTTAGAAAATGGCAGTCCAATAATTCAAAAATTTTGCAGGATATCAATCATGAACCTTCCATTAAAGATACAGTTAATTTAAGCGAAAAAGAATTATCAAAGACACTTGGAATTAACTGGCATTGTACTCAAGATACGCTTAGTTTTCAAATAAACATTACGGTTCCTTTGGTAGTTACCAAACGCAACATTTTGTCAACCATAGCACAGGTTTTCGATCCTCTTGGTCTAGTCACACCTTGTATCACAGAAGCGAAAATATTAATGCAAAAATTGTGGATAGATAAGTGTTCATGGGATCAGCCTCTGTCAGGCAGCTTACTTGCATCTTGGAACAATTTTGCAAAAACACTCCCAAATCTTAATAAGGTAAACATACCGAGATGGGTATTCAGTGACTTGGCTGTTTCTGTACAGTTTCATGTTTTCACTGATGCCTCTGAAAAAGCATACGGAGCTTGCCTTTACGTCCGCTCCGTGGCCGGGGATGGTTCTGTGTGTGTGCGCCTTCTTGCCTCCAAGAGTAAAATCGCACCTATAAAGGCCACGACCATTCCTCGACTCGAGCTTTGTGGAGCGTTGCTAGGGGCTCGACTGTGTACGAAGGTTCTGGAGTCACTTACATTAAAACCAGATAGTTGTGTGTTTTGGTGCGATTCAATGATTGTGCTCGGATGGCTGAAATCTTCTGCGGCTCTTCTACGGCCGTTTGTGAAAAACCGAATCTCTGAGATACAAGAGAGCTTTCAACAGGACTCTTGGCGATATGTTCCTTCAAAGGATAATTCAGCTGATCTTGTATCTCGAGGTCTTGACGCGGATCTTATACAAATCTCCTCTTTATGGTGGTCAGGACCACCCTTTTTAAAGTTGGAGCCATCACAGTGGCCAACCGCACCTAATACTGAACCAGAAACTTCATTACCAGAGACTATTACAAATAAGGCATTTTTCGTTAACTTACCTAATTGTGATAATTCGAATTCAATCCAAACCTTGATCAATAATAGCTCAGATTATGCAAAGATACAGCGGACAATTGCATACATTCAAAGATTTTCTTACAACTGTAAAAATACTAGTAATAAAAGACATGGTTACCTTACCTCCTCCGAATTGTCTGCTGCATCCACTCTGCTCCTTCGCATGTCGCAACAAGCCGCCTTTCCCGACGAGTATGAACTGCTCAAATTGGGAAAAGACATTCCGAAACAGAGTCGACTTAAATCGGTGTGTCCATTTTACGACTCCGGTCTCATTAGAGTTGGCGGTCGACTGTACAATTCGTTTTACGATTATGGGGTAAAGCATCCTATAATAATTTGTTGTAAGCAACCTATAATAAAGATTTTAGTACGGATGTTGCATCTTCGCGCTCTTCATGCAGGTCCCCAATTACTCATGGCCATCATACGTCAGAATTACTGGCCTCTTGCGGGTCGGAACTTAGTAAAGTATACCGTTCGTCAATGCATACGTTGTGTTAGACTTAAGGCACAAACTATCCAACCTATAATGGGCAATTTGCCAAAGGAGCGGTTACACCTTGAGTTCCCATTTATTGAAACAGGGACTGACTACGCAGGACCCATTTTGATAGCCGATCGCAAGGGTAGAGGTTGCAGGCTCATGAAATCATACATTTGTATTTTTGTTTGTTTAGCAACAAGGGCACTTCATCTGGAACTTGTCTCAGATCTTACTAAGGAAGCCTTTATTGCAGCACTCGATCGGTTTATAGCTCGCCGAGGGAAACCGAGAACCATATTCTCAGATAACGGAACCACATTTATCGGTGCTGCCAACGAGCTCGCAAACCTGCTGAAGCAAGACGTAGCTAACGTTAAAGCTGCGGAAGGTATCCATTTTTCTTTTATTCCCGCTTATACTCCTCATTTCGGAGGCTTGTGGGAGTCTGCTGTTAAATCCGTAAAACACCATCTCCGTAGAATTTTAGGTCTTACGCATCTCACCTTTGAAGAGATGGCAACATGTCTGTGTCAGATCGAAGCAATTTTAAACTCGCGTCCTCTAACTCCCCTTTCCGACGATCCATCCGATCTTACGCCCCTTACGCCTGCACATTTTCTGATTGGAAGATCTCTTACATCGGTGCCACATCCTCAAGTTTCCTCCCAGAACATCTCCAGTCTTCAGAGGTTTCATCGCATAGAAGTTCTCAGACAACACTTCTGGAGTCGTTTCTCAAATGAATATATCCTCAGCCTTCAACAGAGAACAAAGTGGCGAAGTTCCAGAGGTAGCCTTGAGGTTGGAACGATGGTTGTTGTAAAAGAAGGTAACCTTCCTCCTCTCATGTGGTTAATGGGACGCATCGTCAATGTGCTGCCTGGTCGAGATGGAGTTGCAAGAGTTGCCGATATTCAAACCAAGAAAGGTATCATACGTCGAGCATTCAACACGATCTGTCCTCTTCCGATCTGCAGTCTTGAAGACACGAGGTCTTCAACGCCGGGAGTTATGGTGCGGACTGCACCAGTTCAGCTTCCTAAGCCTACGTAGAACGGAGCGCAACCGGTCGCCTGCCCGGGGGCTCCGCCCGCGCACCCTCCGGGGTGACACTCACCATCTACCTTGACGGCTCGCGCCCGCCGCTCGCG
>JALPQI010008052.1:0-37050 GCA_025490895.1 Thaumatotibia leucotreta | reverse complement strand
AATTGCATTTTGAACAACAAGTACTTGAAGCTGCTAAAACCTGCTATTACAGATTAAAAGTATTGTATCAGGTTCGTAAATATCTTAGTGTGGATCTTAGAATAAAACTATGCGATACTTTAATCCTCTCAAAATTAAACTACGTAGACACGGTTATCAATGGATGTTTACTGGCTCGCTCTAAGGCGCTTCTTCAACGTATCCAGAATGCTTGTGCTCGTTTTTGTTTCCCCATTCCTCCTCGTACTCACGTTACCCCCTATCTAAATAGTGGTGGAATGCTAAAAATGGAATCGCGTCGCGCGTTACATTTTGCTTCGCTGCTTTTTGGTGTAGTGCATTACCAACAACCCTCGTATCTTTTTGAGAAGCTCATGTTCTCCACGCGGCCAACTAGAGAAGCCACCCGGCTAATTTGTCCAAGACACGGCAGGTCAGCAGCATTTTGTGGCAGCTTTCGTTACGCCGCCACGAAGTGCTGGAACAATATACCCCCTCCAATACGAAACTCTAAGACCTTGGATACTTTTAAACTTAAACTAAAACATTTTTTATTTAGTTCACAGTTGCAGTGATCTTAGCTCGTGTAGCAGCCGTGTCATGTGTCATGTTACTTATTATATCCTATTATTCTATCTTTATTATATGCAATTATCCCGTCTCAATGATACTATATATTTACTTACTTTATAATCTATGCTCTCCACCCTACACATATATTTATATAACAATTCTATTTACATAATTTATTTATTTTCTTAATAACGCTCGCTTGTTGTTGTTCATTTCTATCTTCCAATGGGTTCCACGGAAGACCAGCGCTCCGGCATCAGATGTCAGAGCATATGCTGAGTGGTACCCTATTGTAGCTCCTACAGCAACACACTTTCTCACCTTTTTGTTTTTGTTTAGAGTCTGTATTTTTAATTTTATCTGTATTTTGTCTCTGTAGATGTAAGAATGTTATTGTTCTGTGTGTAATTGTAGTTGTGCAATAAATGTTTTTTCTTTCTTTCTTTCTTTCAAATATTTTAACTACCGGCTTGCTTAGTTAGTAGACCTATAGTTATAGACCGGTGTAGGGTTTGAACCAGTAGTAGATTTTTTTTCTCTCTCTTGATAATGTCAGACGATTCGATAATGCTTATTAATAAGCTTACTTGAATAAAGAATAGTTTGACTTTGACTTTGACTTTATATGAATGAGGGGGTTAGGTAGACTCTCTTTAAAGATCAGGCCATGTCTGTTTTGCAACTGATTCCTACAGTTCCGCCGTTAAATCACTTCGTACTTTCTACAGAGAATTTAGTTCATATATTCTTGTGTGAGACGTCATTTAATATTACAATAGGTCTAGTTCTATTGCAGTTTGTAATAGAACATCCCTAGGGTGGTGAATTTGTAAATGTATTAGATCGCAGGTGAAGGTTGTCTAAACCTAAAGTCTGAAATATGCGATTTGGTGCCCTTTTTATGTGAATAATTTTAATGGCTTGCCTTGGTCAGAAGAGAAGTAGCCAAGAGTTTAATAAATTAATAAAAACCACTCTCAGGAAACATAAAGAACATTATAACAATACTCACCTGGTTCCTAAAGCGAGATAATAGATAAATTATTCAAAAATTTCAGATCGAAGACGTGCAACTATATTCCAACCCAAAGTTCGAAGAGCGTCTCGTCTCTTTCTGCCGAAACCTGAGCACCAGGTCTTCTGGAAACTCCGAAGGTTTCACCACAGAACCTGGCGAAGAGGGTTCTACCATTCTTCATTTGTCAGCGGCGCTGGGCTTCACCAAGTTGACGACAGTGCTGCTGCGGTGGAAGCAAGATGATGCGAGTTTGGCGTTGGAGAAAGAAGTCAATTTGGGGGCGCGGGATAGTGATAATTGCACGCCTTTGGTAAGTTTTTTTATGTCATCATATAAAAACAAATAGTTTATTGTTTGAATATAAGTAATAATTATAATTTTACAGTCATTCAGTAGATACAGATCGTCACAATCAACCATTATATGGCGTACAATATAAATTATGATTCTAATGGCATGTCATTGAATTTGGTCTACTTATCCTTATGCTATCAAATAGAAGCTCCTGTTTCGAGGTAGTTGGTTTATTACTTAGGTACTTTACATTTTAAATAAAAATAATTGTTATTTTATGCTCTTTTTCATTCTGATCTTTAATAGAATCAGACTTTTAAAGTCTGGGTGGGGCAGAAACTTTAAAAATGTCATAATAGTTTAGATTACGATCCGTGGTATGTCAACAGCCCATGTAGTGAATGGTAAATGTATTAAAAATGAACTGAATTTCTGAGCTCGAAATGTCGTAGAAAACCAATCAATAAACCCTGTTCTTTTTTTTGTGAAAATTTTGCATATACTTCTGAAATATAGGATATCCAAATATTAGACAAAGCAGTAATATTTCTTAGGGTATTTAAAACCAGTATGTGTAATATTATAAATTTATAACAATCGATGAAGCCGTTACGAATAAATTAAGAGATCAATCTTAACGTCAGATTATTCTTAAGTAGCAAACCTACATGGGGCTTCAGGGTCCGTCTATTCCAATAGCTAAGGTCATTCATACATTTCATATGAGCTCGAAGTAGAAGTTTCCATGGTTTCTGTGACTTAAAACTAAAAACCTGATTCCACGGAAGTAGACATTTTGCCATATGGTGACGGCAGTAAGAATACATTTGTCACCACCCCAACTCCTCCTGCGGGTGTCTTAAGAGTCGACTAAGGGATTGAAGTGTCACTGACCATTCTACAGGATTGATGATGGGCAGCAGCGTCATCATAGTAGACACATTACTGCGATTGTCAATCCACTTACCCAGCGTGGCGATTATGGCATTTTCCTCCTAATGCGTCTATATGCATATTTAATAGGAGAGTCATACGTCCAGTAGTGGACTAACATAGGCTGATGATGATGATGATCTCGACAGAGCCACGCTGTTGTGTAACCTAAACCTATTTAATGTTTTTTTTTATATGTACCTTTATCTGTGTATCTTTATTTGTATCTCTTTTAATTTTAGTTTCATGACGCATTGGTGTAAACTGTACAGGTGTAGTGAGAAATTACTTGCCTTCGGAAACGTTCGTAAACACATGCTGTTTCAGGCAGTGTCACCGAGTCTGACTGAAGTAGCATGACAGCTATTACTGTCAGTCTCGGTGAGATAGACTGAAACAGCATGACGTTGACGAACGTTTCCGAAGGCAAGTCATTTCTCACTACATCTGTAGTGTCGTGTAAACTTTTGTTTCAATAAATGATGATGATGAGACATTGCCTTCGTCGCTGGGTTAAAAAAGTAAAAACCTGTCTCCAGATGGTAGCAAGTGCGGCGGGGCACGTTGAGACGGCGGTGGTGCTCGCGCGCTGGAGCGCCGGCACGCGGCGCGAGGCCGGCGCGCGCGCCGCCGCCGTCGCCGCGCGCCGCGCCGGACACCACTCCCTAGCCGCGCTGCTTGAGCGCATACACCCGCCGGATAGGGACGGCGTGTTTCTGAGACCCGATAGGTAAGGATTATAGACTAAAGTCTTTACTTGACAGAACGACCGCGTCATTCTGAGTCTGAAGATCGAGACAGAGTGACGTAATATAGCCGCGGCCGTGCCGGACGCCACTCCTTAGCCGCGCTGCTCGAGCGCATACACCCGCCGGACAGGGACGGCGTCTTCCTAAGACCCGATAGGTAAGCGTAATAGACTCACAAAGAAATGCAACGACCTCACTTAACAGACCAATCGCGTTACTCTGACTCTGAAGACGGACAAAGAGCGACATTTCATAGACGCCACTTTTCATAGTTGCTCAAGCGCATACATCCGTGATTATAGACTAAAGATGGGCTGCGAACACCTACATACCTTCTAGATTTTCAAGGAATTGCAATGACCTTACTTGATAAAACGACCGCGTCAATCTGAAGATCGAGACGGAGTGACGTAACATAGCCGAAACAGCGCGCCGCGCCGGCCACCACTCCCTAGCCGCGCTGCTCGAGCGCATACACCCGCCGGACAGGGACGGCGTGTTTCTTAGACCTGATAGGTAAGGATTATAGACGAAAGATGGGCTGCAAAGAGGGACCTCACTTAACAGGTCAACTGCGTCACTTTGAGTCTCAAGATCGAGACAGAGTGACGTAACATAGCCGCCGCCGTGCCGGCCACCACTCCCTAGCGGCGCTGCTCGAGCGCATACACCCACCGGACAGGGACGGCGTGTTTCTTAGACCCGATAGGTAAGGATTATAGATATAAATAAAGATGGGCTGCGAAAACCTACCTACCGTCTAGACATTCGAGGAGTTGCATTGACCTTACTTGACGGAACGACCGCGGTACTCTGAGTCTAAAGATAGAGAGAAAGTGACGTAACATAGCCGACGTAGCGCGTTGCGCCTAACATCATAGTCTCGCGGCGCTGCTCGAGCGCATACTCATGCACCCGCCGGACGGGGACGGCGTGTTTCTTAGACCTGATAGGTAAGGATTATAGACTAAAGATGGGCTGCAAACACCTTCCTACCTTTTAGACTTTCGAGGACAATGACCTTACTTGACAGAATGACCGCGTTACTCTGAATCTAAAGATCGAAACAGACTGACGTAACATAGCCGCCGCCATGCTGGACACCACAATCTCGCCGCGCTGCTCGAGCGCATACACCCGCCGGACAGGGATGGCGTGTTTCTTAGACCCGATAGGTAAGGATTATAGACTAAAGATGGACTGCAAAGAGGTACCTCACTTGACAGATCAACCGCGTCACTGTGAGTCTGAAGATCGAGACAGTTACGTAACATAGCCGACACGCAGCGCGCCGCACCTGATATCATAGTCTCGCGGCGTTGCTCGAGCACATACTCGTACACCTGACGGCGTGTTTCTTAGAAGTGGCAAGCGTGAAGTGGCATCCAAAGTATGTAAACGATGCGCACTCAGGTTACGCGCATATGTTTGAATTTGTTTAATGTGGATGGCCCGCTCGATCATATACACCCGCCGGATAGGGACGGCGTGTTCCTTAGACCCGATAGGTAAGCGTAATAGACTCACAAAGAAATGCAACGACCTCACTTAACAGACCAATCGCGTTACTCTGACTCTGAAGACGGACAAAGAGCGACATTTCATAGACGCCACTTTTCATAGTTGCTCAAGCGCATACATCCGTGATTATAGACTAAAGATGGGCTGCAAACACCTACATACCTTCTAGACTTTCGAGGAATTGCAATAACTTTACTTGATAAAACGACCACGTCAATCTGAAGATCGAGACGGAGTGACGTAACATAGCCGAAACAGCGCGCTGCGACTAACATCATAGTCTCGCGGCGTTGCTCGAGCGCATACTCGTACACCCGCCAGAGGGGGACGGCGTATTTCTTAGACATGATAGGTAAGGATTATAGACTAAAGATGGGCTGCAAAGAGGGACCTCACTTAACAGGTCAACCGCGTCACTTTGAGTCTCAAGATCGAGACAGAGTGACGTAACATAGTCACCTCCGTGCTGGATCTCGCTGCGCTGCTCGAGCGCATACACCCGCCGGACAGGGACGGCGTGTTTCTTAGACCTGATAGGTAAGGATTATAGAATAAAGATGGCTACCTTCTAGACTTTCAAGGAGTTGCAATAGCCTTACTTGACAGAACGACCGCGTTACTCTAAGTCTAAAGATCGAGAAAGAGTGACTTAGCGGAGCTACTACCGCGCCGGCCACCACAGTCTCGCGGCGTTGTTGGAACGCATACACCCGCTAGATAGGGACGGCGTCTTTCCTAGACCTGATGGGTAAAGTTTTATTAGACTTTTTTACTACTCAAGATTGGGAATGGGTTGCACTAAACTCACTTGACAGGCCGACCGCGTCACTCTGAATCTGAAAATCGAGACAGAGCGACGTAACATACCCGCCTCCGCGCTGGACACCATAATCTCACTGCGCTGCTCAGACGCATACACCCGCCGGATAGGGATGGCGTGTTTCTTAGACCTGATAGGTAAGGATTATAGACTAAAGTCTTTACTTGACAGAACGACCGCGTCATTCTGAGTCTGAAGATCGAGACAGAGTGACTTAGCAGAGCCGCCGCCGCGCCGGACACCACTCCCTAGCTGCGCTGCTCGAGCGCATACACCCGCCCGACAGGGACGGCGTCTTTCTTAGACCCGATAGGTAAGGATTATAGGCTGCGAACACCTACTTACCTTCGAGACTTTCGAGAAGTTGCAATGACCTTACTTGACAGAACGACCACATTACTCTGAGTCTGAAGATCGAGACAGAGTGACTTAGCAGAGCCGCCACCGCCCCGGACACCACTCCCTAGCCGCGCTGCTCGAGCGCATACACCCGCCAGATAGGGACGGCGTGTTCCTTAGACCCGATAGGTAAGGATTATAGAATAGACTGAAGATGGCTGCGAACACCTACCTACCTTCTAGACTTTCGAGGACAATGACCTTACTTGACAGAATGACCGCGTTACTCTGAATCTAAAGGTCGAAACAGACTGACGTAACATAGCCGCCGCCATGCTGGACACCACAATCTCGCTGCGCTGCTCGAGCGCATACACCCGCCGGATAGGGACGGCGTGTTTCTTAGACCTGATAGGTAAGGATTATAGACTAAAGATGGGCTACCTTCTAGACTTTCGAGGAGTTGCAATAGCCTTACTTGACAGAACGACCGCGTCAATCTGAAGATCGAGACGGAGTGACGTAACATAGCCGACGCATGACATCATAGTCTCGCGACGTTGCTTGAGCGCATACTCGTACACCCGCCGGACGAGGAACTCACTTAACAGACCAATCGCGTTACTCTGACTCTGAAGACGGACAAAGAGCGACATTTCATAGACGCCACCGCGTGCCGCACCGGACATTACAGTCTCACACGGCGTTGCTCAAGCGCATACATCCGCCAGATAGGGATGGCGTCTTTCTTAGACCTGAGAGATAAGAATTATACTCTGCGGACGAATTGTACTGACCTCACAAAAACGGAAAAAACATCAAGGTTGTCTCTTATTTTTTACTTATTTTATCGACAAAATCTATTCCTGAATCATGTAATCCAAATATCCAGAGTCTTCTAGTAGTTAGTTCTATGCTCATCCTATGTATTCTCTACATTTTCAGTTTATCACAAAAGGGGCGAGCAGGAAGCTTAGAGAGCAATCTTGTGAAACGACCGTCCATCGACAGTGGAATCAACATGGCTGATGCGTTTAGATCCAGTTCAGCTATCGACAAGCCTGAAGGAAAATCCACTGCCAGGTTAGACATAATTTTCAAAATTTCTGAATGCTCTTCCATAGCTTGCTCAAGAGGTTAGGTTCAGTTACTTAAACGTATTAATATTTAGAGCTAAAGAAACTGTTGTGTAAAAAAATGATTGTTTTATAGAGAAACTGTTGCTACAGACACTGGTTTGAATTTATATCTATGTCATTTGCTTTTGAAGATGTAAGTACCTAAGTTTACCATAAGGGGATCACAGTCACACTGCTACTTTACTGTTCGACATGAAAACAAATATACTTAATTCTTGAAACTTCGAAGACTCATGTAGACCAATTTCTAATTTGATTGTAGCCACAAGAGGCTCATGTGCAAATCACTAAATATGCCGTGATTTGACTACTAAAATAAAGGCATTGCTGTAATTTATGACTTAAATGTTTCAGGTGGGAACGCAGCATGTCATTACCCCTAGACTCGGATAATTCTGAAGACAGCCTCCTCGACTCCAAAATCGGGCGTCGCATGGATCTCGCTCTCTGTAAGTCGAAGCCCATGTGTCAGGTCACTCCATAGTCGGTTCAATTTTCATTTGCTGATGATTTATTTACAATGAAATTTTCGATACCCGGTTTGGTTTGCTGCAATCGCATTCAGGATGTAGTTTATAAGTTGGTTGAGGACTGTCGGTCGAGTGTGGGTCCTTCTCATTGCCATCACTAGTTATAGGGATATATTTTTGAATTGAAAAAGGAGTTATTTTAATATTCAGTGTAACATTGTTTAGATATGAAGAATTGCTTAAAGTACTAAAATAAAATGCCAAGGCAGAGAATTAACGTGACAAATCTATCAATAACATCCCTCAAGGTAACGGTTTTCTAATATTAAATTAGAAATGTTAATTGGGGCGATCGCTGAGAAAATGTACAGAGTCAAAGGCTTACTGAAAACAAAATAACGATGGCTTCCATTGTGTAACGAAATTTAGTCATAAAAACTATACGGGTAACTACGTAATATAAAAATGTGACGTTAAATGTTAAGTCTATAAAAAGGACACAGCATTCCTTGTTGGGAATGTTGTAAATGAGAAGGAAACTACAAGAATGATAAAGTATTCCTAGTAGACAATGTTGTAAATGGGAAAGAGTCTATGACTAGGATTAACACGGAATGTTGTAAATGAGAAGAACAAAATATTCCTAATAGGAAATGTAAATAAGATAAATAAAGTATTTTTACTAGGCAATGTCATAAACGAGAAGGATAAACTTCAAGTAGGGAATGTTGTAAACGAGAAGGATAAATTTCAAGTAGGGAATGTCATAAACGAGAAGGATAATTTTCAAGTAGGGAATGTTGTGAATGAGAAGGAGCCTATACTTGTGCAGGCGAGACCGCGCCGCGGCGCGCGGCCAGTCCGCTCATAGACGTGGAGGCCGTCTCCGACGACGCCGACACTCCGCCGCCGCCTCCAGGTCAGTGCCAGGGAAACGGTATAGACGGTCAATTGGCATATCTAGCATTACACAAGAGACACCGGAAAGATAATATGCAAGGTGCCCGTGAGGAAAGGGAACAATTTTAACAGCATATTCCTGAGACTAAAAGAAGCAAAAAATTTTACCTTAGTGAGTTTTGGTCAAATCTGCAAAAAAAAAATTTTTTTTTTAGGTTATTTTTGATGGTTTGAATGCCTCAAAACACAAAAAAAGGATTTTATTAATGAGACTATCGCGAATGCACTTTAAAAGATTTTTTTTATTTGCTAGGTAATAAAAGATTTTGTTTGTTCATTTGATGTCTGTCAATTGACAGGACTAAGACAACATGGTAACAAAATCGTTTCCTAAAATTCGTTTATCATAGCGTAACGGACTAAAACGGTTTAAGGAAAAAATATAATTTTCTCTTAAAATAGACTCAATCCAGAAAACTTTATATGACATTTTTAACTTCAAATTTGGTCAGAAATCCGCTGTTGATTTTTTTCCCCTTCCTCATGGGCACCGTGTATAGAAAATAATGTATTGCTTCAAACTTTCACGATCATCACTCATATTTGAACCTTCCTGCGACCACGGGTGTAACGTCATGCCCAAAATTATATAACATAGTCATAGGAAAAGGGTACCTATCAATAGTTAAACAAATTTTATGGGTACCTTGGAGCACGGTAAAGGACGCTCTGTCTGTGTGTCTAGATAAAATAGGTGTCCAACAAATACATTATTTACGAAATCCAGTCGCAAAAATACTAAATTACATATATTTGTCGGCACAAAACAAAATACATTTGCCATTTGACTTCTTGTAGAAAAGGGCTTATACCTATTATTTACAATACTCTTTAAAGAAGTGGGGCTTTGTTTAATCATAAAATTATTTCAAACTGATTTACATAAAAAGTAAATACAGAATTTTTGCGTCGTAATTAATAGTTTCAAAGTGCTAAAATCATGAAAATGCGATTATAAAAATGTTCCTTCCGCGACAGTTTACTACAAAGTTTTACAGGAATAAGATTTAGACAGGAACTAAAGCTTATATGCAATAAATAACAATTTAAACGTTTGTTTCAAAATTTCTTCTTTACAAAACTGAACTGTTCTATACCATTTCAAGTAGCAACCTCCGCTCGTCATATCGATGTTGTGAATTGTTGTACGTAGTGCATCGCCGCTCTGTCTCGATCTTCTTCTAACCAATGTTATCTCTATATCTCTGTCCCTCTTACGCCAATCCGTAGTCCCAGGTCACAATGGTAGTTTTTGTAGTTTCTTCTGTATTTGTATCCAGTTATGAGCGGAGATCCCCTGTGTTGGTGTTAGTAGAACTCAAGCCAAACCGACTTTGATTTACATACAATTTTGTTTGCATTAAGGATCGGTTTGGTTTGCTCGATGTTGTAAATGGATGTTGCTTTCAATGGATTATTGGTCAACCACTATCCACTGTACCTATTCGACACATTCAAACCGATTGGCATATCCCTTGTATCGCTACACTTGAGTCATCGTTGACAAAACACCACACGTCTCAGACGCTACAAGTAACAACGAACACTGCATGTTTGCTATACTGCTTGCATGACATATGATATACGTGCTTTTTATGTGTAGATTCACGATTTGTATTATTTTTAGGTTCAAAGGTAAGTTTTTGAGCACTGTAAATTCACTGATCACTATTTTCCCTAATGAGTTTTTCTGGCACTTCTTATTTAATGTAAAAATATACTTGGTTTAAACCTCAAGACACATGAAATTGACAAGGAAACAATGAGATACATTTCGATTGGAAATAACAAGCATTTTTCTAGGGGCATGTCACAATCATATTATTGTACGACAACATTATATTTTATCGTTATCAGTTTATAATTTGATTTGACAAATCAAAGTTTGAACATTGGAAGTGACGGAATTCTTCGCTCTTAAAATTTGTACTGTTACTCAACCTTTAAAATACCTAAAGATAATGCTTGTTTAGAATATCGAAAACAAAACAAGATCGATGTTGTTATTATTCTAGCACAAAACACTACGAGGGAAAAATAGTTAAATTATTGTATCTATCCTAGTTTCAAATGTTTCAATAAGATCACTATCCCTTGTAAAGTAGGTAATCAAAGTGATGTACCTACGGTAATGTAACTATTTTATGTCCTCGTGGTGAAATTAAATGTTTGTATTCGATGTGTAGCTTACAAATAAAAGAAATTGAAAATGTAAAGAACTACCTACTACAAATATGTCAAAATTCTCATTTTTACAACTTACATATTAACCCGGTTATGCAGATTTAATAAGAAGGTAGTGTCAATACATTCTGTAATAGCTTTGATTTGATGAATTGTTCATTCATTTTTGAAAATAAATTATAATATAACCGATATTGAAGACCAATTAAAATCACGAAAAAAATTTTACTAACAACGTCCAACTGATATAAAATTGGATGTTCATAAATATGTACCGTACATTCGTCTTCGTTAGAAATTCGAAAATTAGTGGTTAATGTGAATTTTAACAAATTTTGCAAAATATTATATTATTTCCAGTTACAATTTGCAAATAAGTCAAAATATTTCTTTGCCGAGCTATTAAATGACGAGTCCATATGAAGAGGTCATTCTCGGGTTTCTTGAGCCATTTTCATACAAAATGTATGGGTTGTCACAAGTAGACATATTTCAGAAAATGTCCAGGTGAAGTGTATTGGAATGTGACTGGAGTTCAATTTGTGTCACATGATGGTCGCAAGAGATACCACTTTACAACAATGTTTCAGGGGAGCAGGATGACCGGGTATTCACGCTCGCTGAGCAGATAATAGCAGCTATGCCGGAACGGATAAAGGTAAGTCATTTGCAACATTCCTAGCGTAGATCAATGGCCAACTGCTGGGCAAAGGACTTTCCCCTGGATCTATATGGCTCCCGATTTTGCGATCTAGTTAGTCTTTGAGGAATGAGTTTGAATCATCACACCATTTCCGTTCGGGCTTGCCACACTACGCCGCTGTTCCAGTGCCAACTTAGTAGGTATGCTAGCCCACAAGTAAACAACTAAAAGAAAGGGCATGATCAACTCAAGTAAATTTTAGTTTTAGTGCTAACATGTAGTTACAATTCTGCAAAAAGTTTGTCAAAATATTGACTTGGGTATTATTTGTACAGAATAAATTTAATGCAACTATGAACATAATATGGCACAGGCAGGACCGGTCATTATGGCGATCTTTGGGGGAGGCCTATGTTCGGCAGTGGACGTCTTTCGGCTGATTTGATGATGCTGATGAACAAATGTAGCTAATATTTTAAGATCCAATGTTCGATGCATAGAACCTAGAGCATTTTATCAAAATTAACAGAGTTCTTGCCTGCATCGATTTTTTTAAAATCCCCATCAGACAGAAAATACAATTTGCTACATTTTACCTCAGTCGACGTTAATGCTTTTCTAGATATTCAAAATCAAAATCAAAATCATTTATTTGTACAACTACGAATTATGCCCGGTTCACATTATTCCAGTAGCATTCCAGTCCAGCAATCCAATCCAGTACTGGAATGCTACTGGAACAATGTGAACAGACACTGGAATGCACTGGTATACTTCCATTCCAGTGAGCATTCCAGTCCAGCGACTGGAAAGACCGTCAACTTTTCATTCCACCTCACCCAATCCAGCGGCACTGGAATAATGTAGACAGCCATTCCAGTTGCAAACCAGTACTAGATCATTGTCAGCGATGTGTTTCCAATCCAGCTACTCTTAAAATACTGGAGTAATGTAAACGATATGTTCCAGTCCAGCACTGGACTGGATTAGACCGCTGGATTACTGAACTGGAATAATGTGAACCGGGCATTATTCCAGAATGAGAGTTCTTCCTTGCTTGGCTGCGGGCTGGACGGTGGTGAAGACACCCTCATGGCACCCCTGCTCGACGACAGCCCCAACTTCAGCGGCGACTTCAGTTTCGAGTTCTGCGACAACACTTACAGGTATCTACAGGAGGCCTTTGATCGTGCCTTGATTAAAGTTTGTTTTCATTGCCGTCACGCTCTGACAAATCAATTCAGTATTCAATACTCTGAAGCGGAATTGAGACAAAAAAAGTAAATATAAGCCGAAATGAAAAGGCCGATCACTCCGATCAGCTTGCTAAATAGACTATAGATAGATAGAAACGAAACGAAAATAATTCGTACCTTGCGGGATGCACTTATATCGTCATCCAATTTAAACCTATGTAATACCGGCACCTTGTTTCACATTGCTGAACCTTACCTCAGAAATGGTTTACGAACAAATAAAATAGGGAAGCCGCTATACTAAATTGCTTTCAAAAATGGTTCTGGATTTAGTTGACAAGGTGTTACACTGTCTTCAATGCACCTCTGTAATGAATTTCAATATCACTTATAAAACTTAAATCGTCATTTAAAATTGGTTCATCAAAGTTTTGATTGGATATATTCTACAAAAAATATTTTTCAAAGATGTTGCGCCAAACAGGCGATTCGTCTGTTCGTTTGCCACCTATAGCATAAAAAAAAAAAAAAAAAAAAAAAAAAAAAAATATGCGCGGTGTTAAGAAAAACTCTGTAGGTATGTCTTGCCCATCTTGGCACAATTAAACAATTCGTTTTGGAGGCATTTTTGAGCTGGCGTTAGACGTCCATGTTACTTAATATGGTCGCAGGAAATGGTGTACCTACTCATATAAGTTAGCAGACGTTGTGCAGCTGCTTAGGTGATAGGATAGATGTTTTATTGTTTTTATGATAGTTGCGCCTTTATAAGAGCTGAGTAAAGTTTTACAAAGTCCCTTAAAATTTAAAAAAAAAATGTTGAAGAAGAATCGAATCTGAAGTGTGATTTTTGAATTTCACCAGTGACTTATTCTCACCGAAAACAAGTGATTTCCATTGAGTTCGTATTTTTGCAATGTCATTGGTGACTAGAATTGTCATACCTATGATATCGCTTTACGAGTGCCCCCACCATAGACATATAAATTTATAGACCGAGTCTATTATTATCTGTGGGTGACGCCGGCAATGCCTGTCAACGATCTTTGTTTGGGTATATTAGTGCACCTAAACTGCAAATAGTAAAACGTGATTAAAATAAAGCTTTTCATGTATATTTCTGTTCGATAAGTGCACGGAATGTGATAAAAGTGATGACTTGTGTGGTTCCAGGGTGTAAAAACCGCCAGGGTTACCTGAATGAACAAAATAAAGACGTTACGTTTCACCCGTAATTTAGTTTTGACTTGAATTTTAAGATTTCGAACCTTATTAAGGTAAAAGTAACTGAAAATCTTATTCAATATTTGTTGCCGCATACATGTGTGTAGTTTTGTTAATTAACCATTCGTATTTGCCTTCGTAATGTAATTATAAATAGTGGGATTCAAATATTTGTATCGCATAGTGCTGTACCTAAGAGACCGATCGTGATATCGATAAATGTATTGATAGCCAACTCAGAAAATGAATCGATGTTTTTAATTTCCAACAGGTTGCCACAGGACACTGAACAAAGGCTATTATGGGTCAAAAATATCACAAAGGCAGACGACTGGTTCCCTAAAAAGTATTCAAAAATATGCTCCGCACATTTTGAAGCTGTTGTTTCAGGCAAGGGTACGCTTCTGACGTAGTACCCACCATATTTGGTAATCATCCAATGTCATGTCAACCAGAAAGTAAATTAAGTTTAGTTTAATAATGAAATGACACACATGTGATTAATTACAAAGACGCCATCATACGAAAATTGTTAGGTATGCTTTAATTTAAGGGATGATTAGTTCCATAAAACATGTTATAATGAGGGTTTTCTGAAATGCCGTTCACCAGGGCGGCAGCACTGAGGCGTCAGGTCCAGAAACTTGTCTAAATTCTGAGATTTGTACGGGTTAATAAAATTATGTAAAAAAATAAAATGATCTTCTAGTTAGTTTTTCTAGATAATTGATTCTTAGCGAGACCTTACCACTATGTGGCTCCAACTAGTGGCATACGTTTTAGACAGAACACTTCTTATGACATTTGACATTTTAATTAAAGATAAAATTTCATTAATTTTGTGATTTTATTTTTATCCTAAAATGTAGATTTAGAAATCATGACATATTAAGGATCGTAGAAGATCGTGATTCTGAGTAGGAAATAAGGTTTATTCCTACTGTATTCGCTACCTAATTTGGTAAAAATATTATTATTGCCTATAAAAGCATACGATGAAGACTGGACAACACTAATAGTTAATGACATTTTATCTAGTCAGGTTGGTAGCATTGTTCAAGAAAATGGAGTCATTGATAGAATTCAAGACCAAGTAGAGCTACCTTATTTGTCTCTTTTCCTTGTGGAATACATCTTGAGATGGTAAAGGATGACAATAGTTTGTTCAGGTATGTCTTAATACACGGAATCTTCCCTATATTTTATCTGTGGCCCCCACCCACTCGATTTGAAATCACCGTGTGACTATTTTTGACAGTTGACGTAGTGACGTCTGCCATCTTTCAAAACTTTAGTTGTCTTTGCAAATGATATTGACACTCCGTTTTGCGTTTAACCGCTTTGACAGAACCTAATATGAGTTATAGGTTGTATGAAAAATAAAAATACTACTAAATCTGCGCAAAAAGGAACATAACAGGATAATTTGTCTATGACTCTGACATTGTATAATTTCTGCATGTTGGTAAAAAAACGTGTGAGAATCAAAAATTTTTGGGAAACAGTGACATCAAATCACAGGTGATAATTTTAGTCACCAATGATCTCAATATGATCATTGAAATTCAAAAATCGCACTCCTGGCAATGATATATAAGTAAAGATACGTTATACTCTAACAAAATGAGCGAAATAAATACTTCACATCATCAAACCCCGGATGACGGGAGCAAAAATGCGTTTGTCACTAGTGCTTAGTTAAATATCGACTATTCTATCGACATCCATACCAACATTTTAAGAATTAAAAATGTATTGATCAACAGTAATTTATGCAACAGTACGTAATCAGAGGCATTGCGATCTAAAATTGATAAACAATAATATGTCAATAATACCTAGTACCATAGGACAGTTACAAAACCAAAATTAAAACCTAAAAAGTAGCTTGAATGTCGATCAGAATTTCAAAGTGCACTTGTTAAGATTACTTTTACATCCTCAAGGCGAAATTATTTACAAAAATATCATAATGTGTTGACTAAAAAAATTGGTGAATTCATATTAAAAATCGTATATATTTTGATATTTGGAAAAGAAGTGGAACTACTGGGGAAATGTTTCCCTAGTAGTTCCACTTAGCATATTAGCATAATCTATAAATTTCAAATAAAAAAATCGTTCATATGAATGTCGATAGATTAGTCGATATTTAACTAAGCACTAGTGACAAACGCATTTTTGCTCCCGTCGTCCGGGGTTTGCACATCATACACCTACAATCTATTGACAGTTGACATACACCTATCTTCGTACTTCAAAATGCGTAAAAGAGATGGCAAAATACATATACTCGTATTTAATAAATAAAAAAGAGACAACTAGCATTTGACAACCGCGCGTGCATTCTTTTATTGATAAACATTGTTTTATCTCTGTTACTCTCAATCTTAAACAGCATAAGCTTGTCTTTTTCTCTAAGTCAGTCAAAATGGCGTCCTATTTATTTCCAATAAATAATAAAATTGAAAAAAATATGTAATTCAGTTTAATTGCGTATGATGTGTGATGCTAAGGGCATTTTTGCAATTTATTTTGTGGTTTTCACTATTGTATAACATAAAATGACATTTTAGGGCGCAGGTCATGTGATTTGCGAGAACTCGGCAGTGGTACACATCTCTCGGTGGTCTGTCCTACCCAGAGCACCGAGAGGTGTGTAGGTACCACTGCCGAGTTAGAATTATCGCAATCTGAGCGCTTCAATTTTAGAGCCGGTGTAACATAACTTTACTTATTATATCATTGACTCCTGGTTGATGGATGTGTTGGTTCAGGGCCTACTGCGGGGGCTCGACGCCGTGCTCGTCAGGCTCGGTGTCGCCGGGCTCGGCGCTGTCGCCGCCGCCGGCGCCGGCGCCGCCCTCCCCGCGCGCGCCCGCGCTGCCCGCCGCCCCCTCCGCCACGCTGCAGGAGTTTCTGAACACCACTCATCACTTCTCCAGTCTTACTTTGAACGGTAACTCTATTTATAAAGCTTTTAGCGATGAATTCCACGAAAAAGGTGACCGATGTCACGTAGAAACACCGTGTTTTTCACAATTGAATGTTTTTGTGTTGTTTTCTTTTGTGACCAGAGGAGTCAAAAATTGGTTAAAAAAATTAACTAATAACTTGAAAGAAAACTCAAATTATCGAAATATACACGCGTTTGTACGGGGCAGCCTATGGGATGCTCCTAGTACCGTTTGGTAGTCAGCTCCGAAAGGGAATATAATCTCAGTAGGTAACTGGCTTTAAATCGGAACTTTACCATTATCCATTTGTAACCACGTTTAGTAATCAGCTTCGAAACGGGAAATAGAAGCCTGTGTTGTAAACAATATTTCCCATTTTGGAAGCCAGCTAAAAAATCTGACTACGAGATGGGAAAGTTATTCTGTATACCAGACGGGAAACCGTATTTCCCATTTGGCACCCAGCTACCAAATCTGGCTACCAAACGATACTAAAAGTTATAATTATAATATAAACTTCTCCTAACTTAGCAAGCCGATAAGTATTATTTTATCTGTAATGGTCTTATAAATATGTAATATTTATAGGTTTCTACACGATATTGGGTCAAACTGCAAACCGTTGCAACAGACCATTTTTAGAATTCGTTCTACACAATCTATTTTATATCAATCCGATCAAAGACACAATGGCTGGCGATGGCTGGCGGTTGGATCTGATCGTGTAGAAAACCTATAAGACTGAGAGGAATAAAATATAGTAATGAATAAAAGGGTAGGTGTTTCCAGTTTCCACCGAACCATCTCTTAAATATCACTTGTAGGGTAAGCATAGTCTAGATTTCAATCTCGAAATGGACCTCGCAAATGCAATACTATTATTACTCGTACTTACTCGTAGGTGTGTCGTGACGACAGTAAAAATATAGCATGAAAGCAGTGTTTGTCACCACCCAATGCCCATAATCGCCACGCTGGGCAAGCGGATTGGTGATCGCAGTAGTGAGTCCAACCTGTTCACAATGATAACGCAGCTGCTCGTCATAAATCTTTAACATTAATGTATGTTAAGTGACACTTCAATCCCTTGGCTCTTACGACACCCACAGAAAGAGTTGAGGTGGTGACAAATGCATTCTTGCTGCCGTCACCACGCGGCTAACAAATGATTGAGTATAGTGCCAGGTTATTAAAACTCCCAATTTCCAGATCGCGAACAACGCGAACTGTACTCGGCAGCGATAACAATCCAGAAAGCATACCGCCAGTACCGCGGCCGGCAGCTGCAACGACGAGCAGCAGCCGCCGCTATCACGATACAGAACTGCTACAGGCGATACAAGCAGGCAAGTTACTACAATTGGGCCTTTGATGGCAAAATCTTTTATTAGATGTCATTACAATCGACATGTTACCCCCCTACGCTTACATATGCGTGAGAGAGGCAATACATCGATCGTGTTTCGTGGTAGGTTTGCGATGAGCCGATCGACTTGCGGCCATACAAAATATGAACTGCGCACTGATTTTGTCCGTTCGGATAATTACGGTATATCAGAATCTTCTTCTTCTATTATCCCGGTCTTTGCCAGGGTCAGCTTTCCTGCTACATTTCCTTCACTTTGCACGATCCTGGGCATCTTTTACTATAGGTAAGCCCGTTTACACTCATGTCAGCCTTCACGACATCTAGCCATCGCTTCTCTGGTCTGCCACGGGGCCGACAAGGGCTAGGTTAAGGCATATGTTTTCTACGTAGCCAGATGGCCTACGACAATATAAGGTAATAAGGTATATTACTATCAAGTTAATAAATCTTTCTAAAAAGCACGGTCGGTAATCCGTTAAACCTCAAGACATAGGATAATAGACATGTTTCTTCCACAGTTCGCGTATCTGAACCAGCGGCACTGCGCAGCGACGGTCATACAGCGTGGCTACCGCTCCCACCGCGAGCGGCGGATGGCGTCCCATCAGTCTTCGGCCACTATCAAGTACATCCATCATAATTTTATTCGATCATAAACACTAACTAAACCATGGCTAAAGTCCTTACCATTACGTAAATATGTGCATTGTGCAATGGACTTTACATTTTCAATAATTTTGAATAGGTACAAATTAAATGTCCGTCTGTTCAGTTTGATCTGAATTCCTAAAGTTACTCATTTTATAATATACCTAATTAGTATTATAGGTATTCTTATCTCAAAAGAAGCTATGAACACCTGGATACACATGAACCAATCTTAGCAGATCACGCATGAAGCTTATAGAAAAAAAGATTCCTAGGCTATGACGAAGAAGATTGGCTGGATCAAAAGACATGGCTTAAAATGAGGAATGTATTACCCCTTAATTCAACAGAAATAAGAGATGGACGTGTGCTCAAGCCTCCTTTGCACACAATAGTATAATAATTCTGGTTGAAAAAAAAACAAACGTAGGTAAATGATCAATATCCAGTATTTGGTCGCTGTTAAATTTTTTCTATAAAACCGGCATGTACCTATGCCAGAATTGTGCTTGTGGAGGCCATATGAAATAACGGAAGTTATGATGAAGTTGTAATCGACAAAATATCAACCCATTTATTTTCTTTCAGAAGGACTTACTCCCAAAGGAGGCAAAATCAAGCAGCTAGGAAGATTCAACAGTTCATGAGGCAGTCTAAAATCAAGTAAGATAAAACTAATATTTTTCTCAATACGCGGCTGATATAGAAAGTACCAGTTGAAAATAGTGGAGGGAAGGGCCATTGCAGTGGGGAATACCATGGCCCTTCGCTTCATTATTTTTCTAAATTAAATAATTTTATAGTATTTATATTCAGAAACGTGAGCTCCTTTAAAACTTATAGGAGAAAAAGAGTCAAGTTTTTCATAGACTTTGTATGGCGTTGACGGAATGGAAAGAATGGAAATTTTTTTGTTACTTATTAAAATCAAAGGAGCTTGTGATTTTGCATCTGAAAAAATAAATTTGTAAAAAAAAGAGAGCGATTCTAAATATTTCACCGAGAATGGCTCACGACAAGTTACTCAATCTTTTGGGTGTTTCTATCATTTCGTGCAAATCATATGTTTGCTGAAATAAAAAATAAATTAACTCCTAAATTCATTTCAAATATTTTTTATATGTTGCGTGAGGTTCATAGGTATACTTAGCATCTAAAATTAATTATATTATTGCAACATAAAATATATAAATAAAATATAAACATGCTAAAAACTCATTACCATCACCGGTCAGAACCTAGATTTACAGATTTGAGAGCGAATTACATAACTATTACATGTACTACTTTGATTCAACCTCTTAATTTAGATGAAGTATTTATAAGGGAATGAAAGTTAAGTGGTTTAACAGTTTTAACACTGAATATTTAAATCCACTGCAGCAAAATCTTTTTGTAAAGAAAATAATTTCATTACCATAAATATAGTTTGCAACAACGGCATTGGCCAGTAGGCATTGCAAATGTTATTCTATACGAAGTTCCCTCTGTCCGCGATCCCCACCTCAGTCGGCTAGTAAACAGTGAACAAGATGGACGTGTGCCATTTTTTTATAAAAAAATATATCGCGGCGTAGTTTTGGATTTGGTACAGTTTTTTTTCATTACCATTTGCACTGTTTTGATATTAATTTTTAAGTGTTTTATTGAACTGTGAATACTTAAATAATGAATATTCTATTCGAATGCTTAGTGAATGAATGGACCTGCAATTGCATTTATTTTTAAAGAGTTAATCTACAAAAGGTAAGGAAAAGTCATTACCATTCTTGTCATTACCGTAATTTACTGTTAACATACTAAAGAGAATGGTAATGAACTAAAAATTATGGTACTGAATTTCAGTGTTAAATTCTTGCCACCATCTTATGTTAATTACCATTCTCATCATGTTTTTTATCATGCACCTGACTATTGAAAGTAACAAGTAATATTCAATATTACATTTTCAGTAGGTATATTCCAAACATAACAAGTTATTCATTAAAAGATCTCAAAATTCAAACTTAAACTTTCGACTACCTACGTTATTTCCTTTTTTGACCTATCATTACCAACATCGCATTTTCATTCCCATATGTCATTACCATTTCTTTTGGAAAAATCTTTTGTTCATAAATCGGTCAATTTTGCGTACAATTGAAAATGTATTATAGATTGATGTTTCTTTTTCGTAAGTCTTACCATTGCCACAACAAAAAAATGAAAATAAAAAATTCTCCCAAATTCTCCCAATTTGCACGAAATGATAGAAACACCCTTTTCAGGCTTTTTATGCGATCTACTGATATTAACAATCTAGAAAGGAATAACATACCTATGCCAAATCGAAAGCAAACGCACCAGTACTGCAAACAACTGCACCACACCGATCATAAAGACAGATGAGAAGTGAGAAAGACAGACGAAATTTATTATTTTCAATATTTCCGGGCAGACTAAGGTTTTGTCAGACAACTTATGAAATTTTTGTTCCATGAAGGCAGCACATTTTGCCCTATCAACTGGTGGGACATTACTGTAATACATCATGATCATCATGATAAAACGAATAAGACTTTCTGGACGTTTAATATAAACGGCCAATTCCAATAGACAAAATGCGCTGATGTATTATCAGAAAGGTTATGGTGGTCCCGTTTTATCCATTTGTCTACGCGTCACTTTTGCACTTGCATATTTGTTAGAACGTGACGCCAACGTCAACAAACGATTAGACGCGGTACCATCACATCAGTCTTCAAACCTGTCTTCACCACAAGAAAAAAAAGTGAAATCTCTAAATTGTCGTTGAAAATAGTGTCACTGAATCACATTTCTCAACTAAGTATCGCAGAATTTAATTTCACCTACCACAACTATATAATCAGTATCAGATAACTGACATAGGATAACATCGTTCGGAATTTTGGATAACTAAGAGTTTTGAGATTAATTTCATGTATTTTTGCTTAATAATTTATTATCATCACAACGTTCTTTAGGTTTTCAGCAATATCGCTAGCGCCTACGCACGTAAATAACTGCCTACATTTTACTTCAATGTACTCTTACTTATCATTAGATTAAAATACGTGTGTGTTTAAAATACGTTGTAAATTCGATTTAGTCTAAAATACATCTTACTATAACCATTACGAAATCGAAAGGTACTGAGGATATCATTCCGTCGTAATATTCAATAAAACTAATATGGCTCCTTCAACTTTTTCATTTTCCGCTCCGTAAACACATTCTACCTAATATTGGGCCATCCCATTGGGATACACTAATATTATACCATCGGAACGGATGAGAAAGATCCCTAAAATATCTTATACCAAAACTTAAGGTTTAATGATTGAAAACAATAACTACTTAACAATAATATTGACACACTAAATCTTAAAACATTAATTAGTAAAAGTAATTTTAACATACAAACTTAAATTAAATTAAATTAAATACAAAAAAAACCTTAAAAGAACCTACCTACTGATCTAAACCGTCCCGATTGGTTCCCGACGCAAAAGTGCCAATTACGCTCGCTGCGTTTCTGCGCTGATTCGCGATGGACAGTCTCTGCTCCAGGAACGAACCGGAGCGCGGATCAAGGCCCCTTTCCTGCAGGCGTCGTTCTAGTTCCTGAAAGCTTCTGCTGTTGTTGTTGAAATGTAGATTTTTTTAAATTAATGACTAATGACATTATCAGCACAAAAAGAAAGAAAAATGTGACAGACCAGATAATGATGAAAACATGGTGCATTCAGACCAAACAAGCATTCGCTATACTATCCCCCGCTTTACCAAATCAACGAATCACGTTTTGTGTAACGATCGAATTTCGTAGAGTGGGGGGATAGAACAGCGAATGCTCTTTTGGTCTGAATGCACCTTTATATGTTTTTCAACTAAATATTTTATGAAGAGTACGTATGCAAACATTATTTGTGTGTATAATATAGGGGTTTTTTTTAAAGATCTGTAGTCTGTAAAAGTGAATTCAACCTAAGTTATTGAATAATTTGGTCAATTATTATGAATTTATGAGCATCTGTCTAAACGACAGATCCGTTTAATTTGGATCGAAATTATAGTTATTAATGCAAGGCCTTTTAGTTTTAAAATATAATTTTATATGATGTTTGGATATCCTAAGACTTAGATAGAGTCTGGCTAACGCAAGCTGAGAATGAGTTTTTTACGGAACTTTTCATATGGCATCACAAGCTGAATTGTCAAACGTCATGTTCTGTCTTTCGTTCGACTTGACACCCATTGCTCGCTTTCCACAATTGCAACGTTTTAAGGTGTTTATGATGAAAAATACTATGAAAAGTAATGTTCGTAAGCTGCTGCGTACTATAATAAGTAAATATAAAGAAAAACAAGAGGAGAAAATCATCGCTTAAAAGGAAAAATATGAGTGTTTACACACGATATCGGTGTTCCTAGGTTAGTACGAAGTACGATTTTGATACTTACCTTTATTCAATAAATTTTCTTGTACTCATTATCCAATATACTATCGACTATGATAGATTTAAGTTTTTTTTACCAGAAAGTCTGGGAGAGGTTGAAGGAGTTAACGCTGTCAAAAATACGGTAGAAAAGTTATGCGAGTTGGAGAAGAAAGAAAAAAGTTCGCGAGTATAACTGCCTCAGATTGGAAATCAATGACTGACCATGTCATTCATGTGGAAGATAAGTACAGCGAAAGAGACAATGTCATAAAAACTGCATTAGATGAGTTTATTATGTGATTTATGTGTTATGGCACAAATAGTATGAATCATTAATATGAATCATTGTATGAGTTTTTTAAGTCTGACTTTAATTATTCTGAATAAAAAATATAAATATTTCGTTTCCTATTTATTAAAAATACACACACCGGCAGAATTATATTTTTTTAGTACAGATGGTGCATTTTTTAGGCTCTAGTGTGAGAAGTGGGTCATTTTAAGTCAGGTTCAAAACTTCGGAGGGCCATCTGTACTAAAAAACGTCTTACGAGACACGTGCAATAACGAAATTCGTAACTTGTGTCGATTTAAAACACTCCCTATCGGTCGTGTTTTAAAAAATCGCCACTCGTTTAGAATTTCACGTTTTTCGCACTTGTGTCGTAATGGACAATTTTATAGGTAGTTTTAATCATGATTACACCCATTCTGCGATGATAGAATTTACAAATCGTTACTAATATTACCTATACCTATCTATAGACATATAATAGTGTTATATCCAAGTGTGAAAATCACTCTGTTTTTCGGCCATATTATGGTATAAAGACTATAATGATATATGAAGAGCTGAAAAACATATCAAATTTTAAGCCAATCTGTTTAGTTATTTTCAAGTTATATCATAGGTTCGAGACATTACCAAGCTAGTTTTAACTTTTTACATACATATTGCATTGTGTCATGCAGACAAAGTTGCATGGAACAGCTACGTTATGTACATATATATAATATATTAATTTGGATTGTAATAAATACAGGTAATTTAACAAAATAATTTTAAGTTTTAAATATATTACAAGTATCAAGACTGATTTTCGGGGTGCAACCCAGTGATACCATACTCTATATTTTATTAATTTGCCGCCATTTCTCATTCTCAGCTTTCGTTAGCCAGACTCTATCACATCCTTAAAACTAGCAACATTCAAATGTTGCTAGTTTTAATATTGGCCAACAATAAAAAAAAAGGTTAGATTAGGTTACGGCTAACACGAATTTAAGAGACACGAAGACGACTAAAAATTTAAGAGACGCGAAGTACTCCAAAGACGTAAACACAAATCAATGAGGAAGGCGTCAATACATTGCTCTCACAATAACATTTCCTCAACGAAAGTATTTATTTGAAATCCCTTTTCGACTTGTACTTAACGCCGGCTTCCTTATTTTGCGCGTCTCGCTCTGACTTATTTTGCTCAACGAAGTCATGTAACTTACGTCATTCTTCGCTTAAAGACCACGAAGGTCCAATATCAAGTTGATTATGGCATCACAAAAGGGGCAAAGCCATTATGAATGGCCGGGGGTTGAGTAACACAGACTGGTCCATTGCTCGTAAGTCGCTTTTAGGGATCCGTAAATAATTAGATTAGAACGACCCTATTGTGGACATTGCCCTGATCACGGCGTTCGAATATGAAGGTGCATTTTGTCTAACGAACGAATTTCGTAGAGTAGGGGATAGAATGAGCGAGTGCTCGTTTGGTTTAAATGCACCTTTACATTAAGTTGAAGAATGGTATAGATTATTTTATTTTATTAGACTCTTTGTCAATATCTGTCACAACTTTGGTTGTAGTTCTAGTTTTTTCATTCTCATTATAAAAAAAGGATAGCTATAATTGATAATTATATCTGGGGTTTCGTTGTACTTTAGCTGAAATGGTTTGATATTTTGTGAACAATGAGAACAATTTAGTCAACAATGATTTGTGAGAATATAATCATTATTATCGTTTTGAAAACTGTAAAAAAAAACTAATACTTTTTATATGCAACGAAAATCATTGTACTAAAGACTTGCCTACCAATAAATCAACTGTCGCAATATGTATATCGTTCTTACATCCAAAAAAACATCAAATCCTTACATTTCCTTAAAATCATAGATGGAACTTTAAATAATATTATTACCTACAATAAGTCCAAAAAGACCCTTGCCTTGTGGAAAAATATTCCACAACATAACAGAACCCATTCTGAATAGTCAAACATACATAATAGAGGGTATATCTACCACAACGTTATTTTGTGAAGTATTCCTTTATAGTATACGGTTGGTGCAGGACAGATACGAGTATTGTCAATCATTTTAATAACGGTCTTGGGTTAGGCTTTCTCATTGATCGTAAATTCAATACAACGTTTCTACTCCCGAGTTATATTTTAATACATTTCAGAATTTCAAACGCGGTCAAAATTTGTTTTTCGTTAACTATCACTTAGACTTTTGTATCCGTTAAAAGTGAGGAATTCTTAACAGGCATTTTGTTTATTTAAATAAAGCACTTCTGGCATGTACTTTATTGTGCAAGTAATTCAAATAATCACCATCACCGAAAAAAAATACAGTTAGAAGTTCTGGATTCTTACGGAGAACTTATTTGTTTTAATACCAAGCGTATTTTTTGGCAGGAAATACTTTTTTCCCAACGGTTTATGATTTTATATTTCATTCTTCATTCATTCGTTAGCATGTTTTGTATTAAGTTACTCCGTGAATATGGCATTTGTAACAATGCTGAAATATCGGGTGCTCAATAATTTAGATTTACATGGCAAATATCCCGTTTGAATCATACTAATAATGTTTCGTATTTTATAGAATATTTCATCAAGTTTGTTAAAATGTTCTGTTGCAATAAAACTAACTCTTTGAGAATGCGCTTACAAGCTTCCTCGGATTGAAAATTCAATCTTGGTGGATTTTAGAAGTTTTATCCAAGTACTTCTTTACTGCATCAAGAACCACCCTAATCCCAATCAATAAGATGGACAGTACGTAACTAGGATGTAGTTCATACTTCGGTACCAAAAACTTTATAACAAACAGTTCCGATGCCAATGGCCTCTCTCAGAACGCCAGTTTAATTATCCGAGACGGTATTGTCACTGGCTTAAAGAATTCTCCGGAAATTATTGAGGCTGAACCGGGATTAAGCTTTTCTTCATAACTCCCATTGTAGTCTGTTTACAGAAAAGGCCAAGTCTTAGTTGAGAATTTTTATCACTTGTGACTTTTTTGGTCATTTTCTTAGGTTGTTTTAGCGTTGCTGTTGTATTTTATAGGCCTTCCTAATTAATTTCAAATAATTGCTGATTTTATGTGGTCAACAATTGTTTTTTGTAATGTGTAAACTGCTGGAGAAAACAGTAGCGATTGTATTTGAATCAGTGTGTTTATATAGGGCAATGATATACTTTATCTGACATTTTAGAAGGTACACAAATTACAATATTATATGAAAACAGTGAATATAATTACCACCTCAGTATCTTTATCGAGCTGTTATATTCCAATAACCGATTGTTTTGAAGTTAATTGCACTTCATGCTCAAATCTTTTAGTTTTTGATTCCACTTCTCAAACAACCGCTCTGTATTTCACTCCCTTTGTGTATATTTTACTAACTTTTAGTATTTCCTTCCATATTAAATTGTCTTAAAGTTACTTTCGGTTGTTAGGACCAGCCGCTACCATCCCCTTTATAAAGTTAATAGGTTTTTGATATTTTATTTTTCTTTCACTGTCATTAAAATAATGTATTTTTTTCGATGTTTGCTAATCATATTCCATAACTGTCATACATATATTATATACATTTTTAGTACATTTGTATGTGAACTGAATAATAATAATAGAATTTTAGTTGAATATTTGCAATCACATTGTTTTATGAAATAAAAAATATGGCAGATACTTGAAGATACTACAGCAGTTATTTAACTATCTGCTTTATTATTTTTGCGGAATATTAACAATTCATCTGATAAGAGGATTATTGGAGCAACAAATCTATAACAACTTCCCTTTTCATTTCATGCTGCTAGTACTTGGGAAGAATTTTCAACGAACGTAAGTGTCCTTTGAGAGCTCAGAAAGAAAAATAATAGTAATAAGCCATCAATGAAAATATCCGAATTTGTAAAAACTTGTTTTAACTTTGAAATTGTTCCTAAATAGCCTAAATTGCATTGTCTCTTGCCAGATTGCAGAACGCACGAGCAGAAAACGGGAGGGTGGTCCTGCGGTCGCAGGATGCCCACCAAAACTTTCTGCAGCACACCACCAATATACGCACGCCCAATAGGTATTCCATAAGATTGTTTCGTTCCTTGTCACACTTGTGAAACTTGATCATACTGAAATTGATTTTACGCGGGTTACTCTCGTTTTTTAAGTCAAATACTGCTCCACGTGTCTCATCGCTATTTATCAAAAGCCAATCACCATGACTGCACAACGAAGACTGACTGATGATGATTTGATGATATAGTTTTCTTGATAAAACTCATGAAGAGAAATAATTCAAGTAACCTTTGACTCATAAAATGTGAGTAACATAATTTTAATTTTGAATCTCATTTTTTATATACATCAACTTCAACTTCATTACAATAAATGAAATTAATAAGATGAACTTTCCTTTTAAATTAAGTTCTTAAACAAAGAACCTAAGCAGTATTTTATTATGATGAAATTACTTAGACTTTTTTCGGTGATCACGTAAGTTTTTTGAACATAATGACGTGAATTTATTTGAACATTACAAAATATTGGAATCGGAATTAAATTGATGTTGTATAAAATTGTTAAAATATATTAATTATAAGGAATATTATTGTAAGTTGGCTGGGTTATAGATTATGCTTTTAACCATTCACACATGTTTCGGTATTTTCACAGGATAGTGGACTACTTGGCACCACAATCACCAATGGATGCCGACGACGACCTGCTACTTGAACTTCTGTTCAAAATGTGAACTGACCTACGATACCGACATCTTGCGCTAATCTAATTTCAACCTCATCTTCATCAACAAGACATTTTGTCATTGCAATGGTATTCGGACGATATTCAGTTTAACTATCAATCTTTACTCTACTGCTTTCATCATTCGAATTATTTTCATCATCAACTGAATCAATTTGAAAACAGGTTTCTTCTCAGTGTTGTGAAAGACTTCAGGCCTTGTCTTTTGAAATTTTAAACTTATCTTTTACAAATGTAATTGTAATGAGAAGCTAAAATACTTTCAGCACCTTACTATCTTTTTTTCTTAAATATTTGTTGTTTAATTGAAAACGGTGAGTGACAGAATTAGTAATAATGAAAAAATCATTTAAATCTCACTTTAATGTAATAATGAGATAAGAAATGAATTTTCGTTAATACTAATAATGCCGAATTGCCTAGAAACCCAATTTTTCTAAAATAATGACTTGTTCAGAGTTTGGATTTCAAAATTTCGTTTCATTTTAAACTCTTCAGGTCATAGACAGGGTTATATTTAGTATAAATTTTATCGTATTTGTATTATATTTTCATAACGTATTTTTGAGACATTTGTTTAGGAATCATATTTTTGAAAACTCTAAATTGAATGTAATAGGTTACTTAGGTCATCAGTATATTGGCTAATTTTTCATAAAAATTGGAACTACTACTGTTGTATTTTAGTTTTGTGGATATATTTTTTATGTATGTGCAAATTGCACGTTAAATGTTTATTTTTCGTTCAACAATCTTCACAATTTGAATTATCGGCTCCAATTTGATGAAATTCATTGTGGAGTTCAAAAGTGTAGGCTAAGTACAAATTCAAATTATTAAAAAGCCACTGTTCTTATAAAGTAGTTACACCTAGCGAATAATACAATAAACCCGATGAGCTGTGAGTATTTTGAGATTTTATCGTATTTAAGAAAAATAAAAAATAATTATGCGGTTAGTTTGACTATTGGTCGAGATTTACCCTATAGGTTTCATTCCAGCCTAAATAGGTTATATCTCTTTTAGTCTACGCAGTTGATAACGCCTTAGACATCATCGAACACGATCTATGCATTCTTAAAACATTCCAATAGATTAGATCTAACTCTTACGAAAGCTTGACTTCATCGATAAATTTACTGATACGATTATTTCAATGTTCTGTTCATGAATTGTTGTTGTTTACTTGAAATAGATTATCCTTTATTTATTAAGTTTACTGTTACCCTATTCCCAGTTCCTAATAAACATCTTGTCATTATTCTTGTTCTTCTTTAATAAGTTCATTAGATAGTCCTTGGTTTTAGATCCTACTTAAAGCTAAACGCCATATTTATCTAGCGTTCATGAAAAAATAAGGTTGTGCACCATTTAAATATAGAATAAACTACCTTAATATTCCCTTTTTTGAATTCTCTGATATTTTAATGTAGTACTATAGTTTAGATTAAGGTTTAGGAGTAACCATAGCTTAGCCATAAGTCGACGAGCGCCCGTCGAAATATTTTCGATTCGTATTTTTATAAAGCAAAAGTTACGAACGACTATGATTGCTTTGCTTGTGCAGGGCCATTGATAAGACGAATTCTGGATTACGTTAAAACTTTCATTTAAATTCTAAATTCTATCATTAGATTCAAAATCTTCGAATTACAAAAATCTGTTATCATTTGACTTTCAAAATGTTCATAAACTTTTAACCGAAATTTATTTTGCTCTTGAATTCCTAGTGGAATTTGAATAATTTTAAAGATGTTTTGAAAGGCCCAGTGTTAAATCAATTATCTATCTTACTCTTGACAGTATTGAAATCTGTAATCATCTTTCACATCTAACGTTTCATAGACATATTTTTCAAACTTGTTCGGAGTAAGTCAGTGATTTCATTTAAATAATAATAATGAATGTCGCAGAATGAGAATAACCGTCCAGTTGTGGGGGCTTTTGCACCCTCTGGTAGCGTAATGGCAAAAGTCGCATTATGGCAACAAGCGAAAACGACATTGTTGGCAGTGATAATAGGGGCGCGATTCGCTTGCGAGGTTTGGGGCACCTGAGGGCGCACGAATACAACGTGTATATTTTATATTTTTGGATCGCTAATTTTAAGATGTTATATTTATATATGTATATGTAGTAATGGCGGATACAAAACCAGTATTTCGAATAGTATTGCGCCAAAAGTTTTGATGTATTAATTTTCCATAAAAGTTATTCTCTCATTATGATTTTCAACGGATAAATAGTTCGTTTAGCTAGTGGTCATGCGTATATATTTTTGGATAGCGTGCACGATTGCTTCAGGAGCGCTGATGATATTAATAGAAAAAGAGGCAAAATAAACGAAAAAAAGAGTATTTTTAACGATAACGCAAACCTCTGAAAGCAATAATATTTTTGTGGTGGAATTAACTCGTGATGTAGACAGATACAGTATTTTATTATCCACGCGATCGTCACAATACAGTTTATATAGAATGCTTCTTAGTGCCGCCGTAAGCTGTGCTTCATCAACGCTAACGACATCTATTTCATCGTCACTTACACTAAGGTGTAAAGCCTTATTGTTAAACCCAAATGTAAAGTGTTCATTAAAGAAAATATAAGTCTTTATTATTTAACGGTGACAGGAAGGCATTTCATTTAAAATTAGTGTGTATATCGTGCATGTCTTCATGCATGCACGTACGAATTTGTGAAATAAATTTCACTTCAGTAATTGAATGTAAAGGTTGTTTGCTAGATTCCTTGCGAACGTGGCAGGATAATACAATTTACGAAAGCATCATGGTACACAGAAGCGATATACACTACTAATAACTTTCATAAATAAAGTTGGTGAAACACACTTACGACAAGCCTTAGTCATTGACCACAGCTAAAACATAGTGCACTAGAAGTAGATATAGGTAGATAAATTACAACTTATATATGAGAAAAGAAAAATCTTGGAATCTATACATAGTATTTAAATTAAAAGTTTAAACTAATACTTTTTATTATTAAATTATAAGAAGCTTGTTCACACATTTTAACTTCGTATATAGTAAGTAATCTAAGACTACGATTCATGATAGAAGTGTTACTAAAGGTTTGAAATGAGAGACTTAGTGAGACTACAGTTGGTAAAACTTTTACTTTGTGGTGGGCCGTAGATTTAATTCGATTGATCACGTTTGCCAAAGGCGCTTCGAATAATTGTGACGCAAGTCAACATATTTTTCTGCATCCAAAAAATGTTTTTGATTATAAGACTGCTGTCTTTAAAATTTTCAAAGGAGTATCAAAAATTGCAGCTATAGGAGATAGACGTTTCTAAATAATCAAAACGTGATATTTGTGTATTCATTTTACGGTCATTTTCAAATTTCAAAGCCTGATTCGATTTACCTTTTATGACATTGAAAAAGTGACATGTTATTATGAATGAACAAAAATTCCATTGGGAAAATTCGGCTAGGGTAATTAGACCCAGATCTAGACGTTTGAGAATGACCGTTCAAATAGAATTTGTCAGTATTTTATTTGTGTCTAAGTATAATATTGTATTATTTTGATGCAATACTACTGTTATAGTAAATAATTATATTTTAACGCAGTCTTACGCGTAAAATTGCGTATAATCGCTATTGCTTAGTCATTTTTTAATGATATAATAACGCTTTACCAATAAACTGTACAATTTTGATTCTCGATACCCATCGCAATGATATAAACAGAATTAGTAGGTATCTATGCTGATTCTGAAAATGGTACACGCACAGTAGTGAAACAAATTGAGTTGTTTTTGACTGTCACATAATATAACTCATTAGCAAGTAATTGTTAATGGTTATTATCTAACGCTTAATTCATATTTATTACAAATTAGATATACTTCGCTAAGTGTTGTTGGAGATTAAAATCTTCAATGATAGTGATCCCAAACCTAAGGAAAGAAGGAAGTTTTTTGAGAAATTACATTAACATCAATTATGATATTAGTAGATTTTATGTATCGAATTTTATGGAGTCCTGTATAATCATTGAAATCAAACAAGATTTGCTGCTGCAAAATAAAATGCCTCTTACAACATGTCTTCAAAAGTCTAATCGTGTTGCAAAATGTAATAAGTTTATAGGTGAAGCGTATATTATAAGCTTTCAGTTAAAAACGAGCCTGCCTAAAATATATTGCATATCACTTAGGTAAATTATGACTTATTGAGACATTTTGACACTGCGTATTACATTAATAATTTTGTTTATAAAATGCTAGACCACTAGTTTGTTTAATATTACTTAGCTTCTGAGATCTACGGGTTGTAACGTAACTTTAAAAGCAATTTTTAGAATGTTAGGATAAATTATGTTGCTTATTACTATTTAGGCGTTTGTAGTAAGTAGAAGCACAGCTTCTATGGTATATAATTTTCATAATAAATAATGGTTCAATTTTGTTACTTAAACTTGTATAAGTTTTGAAATGTTAAAACTTAAAGTTGGTTACAACCCTTCTAGTGTAGTGTTATCGCTTGAAACATTTTTTATATTGTAGCATGTAATATATTTGATAGCAAATTTTATGATGTTACTTTTTAAAGTGAAGTTTGTTTACGCGTTAAGAAGCGTTTTTACTAAGTTTTTATTTATAATCTAGCAAAACTATTGAACTGTAATATATTAACGCTATTAAGGTTAGTAAAAGAAATCAAATTTAATATTGTTGGCGAAATAGCAGGAACTGCATCAGATTTTGATGATTGGGAGTATGTAGAGTTATGCGTTAGTATATTATAAATCAATGATAGCAAATGTAAGAATTTGTAACTGCCAGTTTCAAGGTTTCTAAAACACCAAGTATGAATGAATCCTTAGGGATTGTGAATTGTCCAATTTGAATGATAAAAATATTCGTCTTGATATGAAAGATTGGAAGGCTTAGGAATGTCTAAGAACGCTTTTTGGCAGACTTATATAAATTTAAAATATTTCGAAAGTTTGTATTAATCTTAGCATTTCTTTGGAAAATATAATAATTAATATCGCCAGGAAACTGTTGATAATGCACACTCCTAATATTTCAATTGTGTACATTTTCAAACACAGTAATTTTGGCTAAACATAATTTTTGTTTAGCTCCTAGTATATCTCTAGTGTCAATTATTTATACCAGATTTAAACTTGCGGAATCGACTTCTTCCTTAGTATCTTATCTTTGATAAAAAATAGAATTAAATTCAATATTAAAAACAGAAAAATATGCTGCATCTCTTTCATTTGTATCATCCGTAAATACGATTAGACTTAAATCTATTAGTTCGAGTATCCTTTAGATTGGGATTGCTACATAGATATGCATAAATCTTTTGAAGAGCACGGAAATATGTTTTATGGTCAGTATATCTGGTTATAACTTATGGATAGATTAAATAAAATTATTTTGAAAAGCTAAATAATTATTTGTGCTTGTCATAAAACAATTATATCACATATCTAGCAGTGCAATTGAAAAATAATTCCTTTTTTATTATTTTATATGCACTTCCAGTTACTTTCATGTATTAGCATTTTTGCTAAATAGAAAACGTTAAAACACATTTCATTATTGATAAATGTATTGCAGACATAAATAATTTTAAAACAAATTTTGCTGTAAAGACAATATCCTTGAAATTTTGTTAAATAAGTCGTGTCATAAAGAAAATAGTGAAAATGCTACTGATCCTGTCAAAATGGAGATTATTTCTAGACATCCTGTGTTCGATTGTGATGATCAATAAGCAAATAAAGTTACCAAGTATGAGCTAGGTCACTGTATATAACGATGAAATTTGTTTGTTTTAGTTACTGATGTTGTTAGACTGCTATATGAGAATTTATTATTATTGGAAGGTGGAGAGTTTGAGATGTTGATCTGGAGTGAAGTGTACTTTGATCAAAAATAATCTTCCTTTGTAATTATTATAATCTATAAACACTACGAAATTGTGATTCAAAGCAATTTAAAATATTACTGCTGATTATATTTGTTGTTTTATTGACTTTTTACCCTCATATTTTTCTTTTTTTTATGTTAAAAATAAAAAGGCAAATTATTATGAAAACAATCACTGGCTACGAATATGTGATTGGTACACACAAAGTTAGTATTTGTAAAAGTCATACTAACTACTTATTACGACACAGTCCACAATATTTTAAGGGAAAAGTTAGTGACAAACACCAAATTAATTTCTGCTGCGAATATAGTTCCTAAATGTCACTCGTCATCTTACGAGTATTAGTCTGTTGATGGCTATATTAGGATAGGTCGTATTAGTAGGTAATATCCATAATCGCCAAGTTGAGCAATCGCAGTAATGTATCCATTACGATGACACTGCTGCCTGTCGATCAATCTTTAATAAATTAAAGGTCAATGACACTTCAATCCCTTAGTCGTCTTTTGCGACTCCCATACGAAGATTTGGGTTCCAAAATGTGCAAATGAAACAAAATCTACAACAATTTACAAGTTTTGATTATTGTCACATTATTTACTTAATGAGAGTGTGAAATTGCAATTTATGAAGTTCAAGGGATGAATTCACTTAGTAATTTCCAGTGCTACAAGATTTGAAAGTTGCTAATCATGTCATTAACGAAAATATTGAGATTTTTGACAGTCCTGAAAATTATATATTATGATAATGATTTCTAAACACCCTAACTGAAACACCCTAGTGGGCCTTTTAAAAAAAAAACAATAACCTGTTTCATCCAGATCTGGACATGTTTGAGCTTATTCGAATCAGAATGCCCTGTTTTTGCACCATGATATTGCTATCATGTTTGCAGAAATACCTATTAAAATATCCAGCCATTTCTACAAAAATGCAGCCCGATTAATGAAGCGTTTGCTCGAAAAATACACCCTGATGATAGTTGAACTTTTTCACTTTTAGGTACTCCCAATTAGCGTGAAATTAAAAAAAAAAAATAATTTCAGTGAGGTTTGTAACGACAATTAAGCAATAATTAACCACTAAATTTCAATAAAACCTCAGTTTTGGTGTTTATTTCATAAATTATAAACGATATTAATCTAATATAAAAACTCCAATAAAGTATAAAATTTCTTAAAGAAATCGTACTTAATTGTCGTTACATACCTGACTGCATTAATAAAAATCTCACGCTAATTGGGTGTCCCAAAAAGTAAAAAAAGACCCAGTAACCGATTCTCATATCCAATGTAATAAGTACCAGTCGTACCACGCAATGAAATTTATTTTAAAGCAAGTAGATATTCGCTTTAAAAGCAGTCGAATACGTGACCGACTGCAATTCTTTTGACGAAAAGCCATGCACATTTCGTGGACCGAGCGAATTTACGTTAGGGTGGTCAATAAAATTCAAACGAATTCAAGTCCTGTTTCATGCTGGGCACGTTTGCCTGCCTTTTGAATTTAATGTAAAAGCATTTATTTACGAAAAACTGAACGCAAACAATAGTGTGCACATAATGTACGTTCGATTTTAACATCACTCAAGAGAAATTAATATAAGTTGTGGCTATCGCACTACTTGTGTTCATTTTGAGTACCTCGTATTATTGTTACTATGTACTTATTTACGTGTATTTTGGTAATTATTTTATGTGAACATAATTTATATTTATGTAGTATTTATTTATGTGTTTAGTTTTCTTTTTTCATAGTGCTGTGGCCTATCCCGCAAAACTTTACAAGCGTACAATTCTACAAAATTGTATAATTTCCCATACAAAAAGTTGTCAATTTTCTAGAATTGTACGCTTGTATAATTTTGTGGTTTAGCCCCTGGTTTGTCTCTCTTAATATACTTTTCCGTGACTTTTCCTCAATCGATTAGAGGTTAACTGAAAGAGATCTTTTATAGGGATAAGTACTTTTCTTTTTTTGTTACAATTGTGAATATCTTTATATTCCGTGTACAATTAAGTATTTACTTACTTATTTAAAGAATACAGTTAAAAAATAAGTACCACGGAATGTTTACGTAATAAATGTTTTTTGAGCTGAAGTGGCAATGGACAATTGTAAGGTGTGAAATCGAATTGAAGATCAAAAATGTAAACAAATGGGATACCACCACAAAAAAATAATCACGAGAGGGGGTAATCTAAAATCATTCAAATACTTATAAAAATGCGTATTTACCGTCACTGACGGTACCTAGGACTTTAAATATTTTACAAATGTTTAATACAAAACATTCAGCGAAATATATAATTTTTTTAATGATATATTTCGCTACTTTTAATAAAATGTAAGGTGTTTATTTTATACTACTGGCAATGATAAGAAATCTTAAACATTTGGTTTGCAGTTATAACAATAACTAGTTTATTCGTAATTTAATACGGTAACTACACTAAGCACCATTTAAGAGGGTTCGTATTTAAAACTATGTACTTCAAAAATCAAAACAAGAGGGTGCACTAAATTACTGTTTTATGAATTCATAAAAACTCCTAAAATTTAGCTTACAAAATACATCTAATACA
>JALPQI010008051.1:0-29623 GCA_025490895.1 Thaumatotibia leucotreta | reverse complement strand
CTGCAGAGCTTCCTCTCTGGCACCTCCAATTGTATATTATATCATTATAACAGAAGTGACGAATTGATGTTATTTATTAGGCACTAAAATGTCAAGCATTGCCACTTTTATTTTCTCTTAGTGGTCATGTGTTTATTGGACTTTAGTAAAATTATTTGTCGAAAATTTGGAAAATTGTGCGTGAGTCGAAGGAAAGTATCATTTTTATGGATGGTTGGATACCGACAAATACTATGCAATAGGTACGGGCAATATTGGCAAATAAATGTTTTTTTGTTTTTGTGTGTGAAAAATAAAATGCTTGTTGTATTTGAGATAAATAAAAATTGTAAGAACTGTAAAAATATTTTCATTTCAGAATAAGCCACAAAACACTTTCTAACTTTAAGAACTTATGATGGTTTTTTTATTTATAAAATAAAATAAAAAAAATTAATTTAAATTTAAGTACATTTGAGATACCATAAGCATTCTATTTCTTTTGTCAGCCTCCGTAGCCTAAGTTGGTAGTGACCCTGCCTCGAAGCCGGAAATTCTGGCTTCGAATCCCAGCGAGGACATTATTTGTTTGCCTGTTTATTAACACCACTGGGTGCTTAGCCAAATTGCCAACGCTTAAGCGTCAACCGTTAACGAAAAGCAGCTACTGTCTTTGTCGCACTAAATATGAAAGAGTGACAGAGAGGGAAAACTACGATACGCTACTAAGCGTTAGCGATTGGCAACTTGGCTAAGCATCCTGAGACTGAGTGTTAGCGATTGGCAACTTGGCCACCGATATTGCACAGTGCTAAAACATGCTCGCTTACTGTAGAATGGGCCTCATAAGATAGCTCAAAGTCACTGGCGAGACTAAAGGTCAATGGCGAGGGCTATGCTGGGAGTTTCTCTGCGATATCGTATTAGAAATTAGACTATCCGCAGTCGAACCAAAGTAACCGATATAGCTCTTTGAATCGCTAATCAGAAGTGGTAGGCGGAAGGCGCAGCGTACCTTGTACCACTACCCCGTGATACAAGGTGGACTAATGACCTGGTGATCATCATTGGAGTCCGCTGGATGCGGGTGGCGTAGGGCCAGCCATTGCAACAATCTTTTGAGAGGCTTATGTTCTGCAGTGTACTTCTCTCGGCTGATATGATGATGATGATGATTGTGGCTTGAAAGAGCTTTGTTATTATTGCTTTATTGATTTAAATACCGTTTTGTGACCGTAACCATGATAATGACAGACAGAAAAAAGTAGATTCACCAATTTTGTACCTTATTGCAAATTAAGGTACAAAGATCAGTGATAACCACGTATTTTATTTATAAGTAGAATTCAAATTCATACATGTATATTACCTATCGTTTTATACTATGGTTTGAAATATCCTTTTTTATTTTAAGATACTTAAATGTTCATAAATACATAAATGTTCACAGAAAACAGAGAAAAATAACACCTACGATGACGTCTATGACTTGCAAAGGTCGCTAGTTAAAGGTCAAAACATAGGTACGTCAGTTTTGCGGTCTACCTACGTTATTTTTTTCATCTATGCTTGACCTATTTGATCGTAAAGTGAGAAAATTTGCATTAAATAGTTTTTAACATCCGTCAAGGTTTTTTGATGTTGGTAATAATAGATTATACTGTAATTATGTAATAATACTTGTTTGCGTTATTTGAAACCCCTTATGAGGGCTATCTTGGATTGTTGTCCCTTTCAAAAGAATTCAGATACAAACAGAACGTTTCTTTCAAAAGTGTACCTATTTGTCGTTTCAAAAAAATTTTGTTTCGCAAATCTCGAATATTTCATTTTTTTTTTCTAGCATATTTATTTTCAAAACTACAAGTTGTGCACATGGACTAAATCTCACTAATCTATTTAACCTAACCTATACCTATGATTGGCTCTTGTGGCATTTATATTTACCTATATTTACAATTGAATTTAAATTTTCGTTAGACATAATACCTAACTATAAATATAATGAAAGTGTATTTTTTTTTCAAAATTCTATATTATTGAACGTATTGCGCAAACACAAATCAAATTATTTATTAACTAAATATTTTGATTTGTACTTTTTATTTTTCCCCAGTAGGGACAACACAACACTACTTAATACTATATAAATTATAATATATCATGTCATATACCAAAGAAAAACTACGAAGATCACCTAACCCCACCTCGGACGTTAGGTGATCTTGGTCGTTTTTCTTTGGTATATGACATCTAATCTAATATTTATAATTAAATATTATTTATTATAAAGAAACAATAGGTACATGATTTATGGGATGGAGTCGCCCTGTAAGCAATAATGGCTGTGTTAGGAGACTACGCTCTTCCTAGGTAGGTATTTAGTCATTAGGCCCGACATGTTTCTGAGAGCCTAGGTCCTCTTTATCAAGCACTGAGCCCGCGTTCACGCCTCGTGACTCGCGAGTGTGACGTGTACTGAGACCTGGGCTCTCCGAAACATTTTGCTCGTAAAGTGACTAAATACACGTTTTAACCGTTGAATTATATTTATATTTTATACATATTATATAAATATAGAAAATTCCAACAAACTTCCTGAAGATAACTTAATATGAACGCGTAATGCTAATGATTCCAACTAAGAAAAAAGAGATAAACAAAGCGATACTTTCAGCCCCGCTTTAACACTCGGCCCTGGCGATAAATTCCCTTTTTATCCCTTCATAACGTCCAAAACAACAATTAGCATAAAAACCGTTTATTCTTTATTATGCAAACGGCCTAAAAACACCTGACTTCTTTGTATTGGTCGGCTAATTTCCCGCTTAAAAATGTAAAAAGTTTCATTTGGCAAATAAAAACAAGGGGTTTTATTATTTAAGTTACAGCTTGATTCGTAAATTTTACTGGAAACGACGAAAATTTTCTTTAAAGTCATTCCAAAAAAGGGTGTAACAAGGTAGAAAATGATATGAAAAACAGGTTTTAAAGACCGATTACAAAATTAAAATTAAATGTTTTTATTTTTCTCCCGTTACGCAGACATAATCGTATTAGGGTTCCGTGGCCAAAATGGGAAAAACGGATCCCTTATAGATTCGTCATGTCCATCTGTCCGTCTGCCGTCTGTCACAGCCGAATTACTCGAAAACTATAAATGCTACAGTAACGAAATTTGGTAAGGATATGTGTTGTATAAACCGCTACAGGATTATAATACTAAATTGTAAAAAAAAACCATTAGGGTGGGGGCCCTCCATACATGTAACTGAGGGATAGAAAAAATTTTTTAGTTGTATATATATAAGCGTGTGGGGTATTAACAGGAAGGTCTTTGAAAATGATATGAAGGTTTATAAATCTCATTTTCATTTACGCAAATCGTTTTCGAGATATCAGCTCTCAAAGTCTGAAAAATGTGCCCCCCTCCTCTATTTTTTAAACTACGCCATATAAAATTCTAAAAAAAATACATGTTATGCACATAGTTTTAGTAGCTTATTAGCTCTATCAACGATTTTTGGTTTGCTTAAATTATCTGCTATAGTTTTGAGGTAGGTTGATTTAACTGTATTGTACGAGACGGTACATAAAGATGACATCTGTCAGAATGACAGCTATCAAAACTGTAACATTTCAAGTTAGTACAAAAAATACCTCGCACCTAACCACAAGCGCTATTCGGATTAGTAACCCAAAATTTGTAATTACTTAGTTTAAAAGAGTGGAAATATAGTTTTCAAATATATAAAATAATATGTTTTATTAGCGCCTAACATATTAATGGTCCTTCGAGAGGCCGTTTAGCGCTAATATACTTTGAACTGTGTTCGGTACAACGTGGTCGGGCCGTACGTACGCCATACTGTCGACGGTTTTGTGCAGTGCGCGAGTGTGAGGACTTTTGTACTCAATCTTTTTTGCAAGTTGCAAAATATCTAAGGGACCTAGAACAACTGCAGTGCGGGTGGCTAGTGACCAATAAGGGTGGCAAGTTGCTACCAATTTTTACAGGATCCCGGAGTGCAGTGCTCACCGGGACAAAAACATTTTTTCGCTCTGTGTAGCCGTTCAGTGAACATTATTTTTACTTTCTTCTATACCGCAAGTTGCGTGTTATATTATTTTTTTAGTGCGCCGAAGTTCGGACACACTGGAGTTCAGTGAACTTAAACTTAATGCTTAGTGCAAGTTGTGCTGGCAATAAACTGTTTTATTTCATAGTCAGTGACTACAACAAATTGTACTCGTCGAACAGTGACTCGAAATTTTAGTGCTAAAAGACATTGGTGTAACTTTTTAATTTCCCATTGGGTACTTCACAAAGACATTTTACAGTTTTTATTCATTCAGTGACAATCTGAATCCGAGATTCACTCATTCTCGTTTCCGTGCATCTATTTCCGATTCTCTATTCAAGAAGTTCCAATAGCAACTTCACTCGATTGCGTTCCTTTTATACAAACGCATTTTACAACAAGGACATCGTGTACAAGTTAGCTGCATCAAAAAGTGATAGTAACGCTGCGCAATATTTGCAAGAACGGAACGTCTTCGCCATCGGTGATCTGCGTCAAACTTCGTGTCGCGGCTGTGCGCCCGCCCATTCGTCGCACTCGTCACGACTTCATTCCGCTCATCTCCGATCGTTCATTCTCATTCGCGAACTTCACGTTATTACGCTTCAACTCGATACGATATACCGGCATCGGATTTATTGTGCTTTCAACTTAAAGGCTATTCTTTATTGTGTTAGCTAATAATTAACCATAGATTTAAGTGCTAAACTCGTTAGTGTTCGCAATTTGTTTACATTGCATTGCAAGTTGCAATTATATTGTATTGCGCTGTTGTCTTTTTTGTTTGCAAGTTGCAAAGGCTTCAAGTGTGATTTGGAGTTAATATATTATATTCTCCTGCTTATTTATAAACAGCAAGGTAACCAATTGTTATTTTTAGCCGTTTATTGGCGTTATACGTCGGATATTAACGTTTGTGTGTTGCATTATATTGTATTTATTTAAGTGCTTGACATTGTTTAAGGTTTAAGTCATTCCAAAATGGCCGACGACGATCTTAAAAGGTTAAGAGCGGCTAGGGGACAATTAAAGGCGGCATTAACACGCATGATGGCTTTTAAGGCTACAACCGAGGCTACTTCTACTGGTAGTGACGCGGATCCTTTGCTTTTTCAACAGAAGAAGGATAGATTGGAAAAGATTTTCGAAGAATATAAGGAGACGAATCTAGAAATCTTGTTGCTAGATCCTGCGGATACTGAGCGCGTAGAAGATTTTGAAGAAAAGTATGACGTGCTCAGATCTTTTTACGTGGGCATAATTAATAACGCGTTAGGCGCGGCCGACTTGGCTTCTAGATCCTTTGCTTCCGCCGGAGGTTGTAACGCGTCACCTTTTAGGTTACCTCCCATAAGTTTGAAGGTGTTCAATGGTGAGGTAGGTGACTACCAAAGTTTTATCTCCCTATTTAATAGTGTCATTGATGCTGATGTTAAATTAAAGGCTTGCGAGAAGCTATATTACTTAAAAACATACTTGAGTGGAGAGGCTTTGGCCTTAATCAATTATTTACCCTTAACAGCTGACAGTTACCCGATAGCCATAGATCTTCTAAGGCAAAGATATGACAATAAAAAGCAGTTAGTAAATCATCATATACTTTCAATTTTAGATTTGCTGCCCATGCAAAAGGCATCCGCTGGATGTATACGGACCTTAGTGTCTGAAACTAGGCAACATTTAGGTGCCTTAACTAATTTAAATGCCCCAGTTTCACAATGGGATTTAATTATCATTGCAATTTTACAAAGAAAACTTGACCAGTACACTCTTAGAGCCTACCACTTAGAAAATCAGAGCAATAGTGACTTGCCCAAGCTTAATGATTTTTTGAAATTTTTAGAGCAACGAGCAGCTGCCTTGGAGTCGCTGGGAGAACGTGCCCCTACTGGGCGGCGTTCTAGTTTAGTGTCGACTAATAACATTAAGCCAGTTAAGTCAATCAAGACAAAATGTAAGTATTGTCAGTCTAATGTTCACAAATTGCATCAGTGTTCAACATTTAAATTGGTAGAACCTCACAAGAGGAAACAGTTTGTTGTGTCCAATAAATTATGCAACATTTGCTTAAATGAGCATATTGGTCAAAAATGTATTTACACTTTTAAATGTGCTATTTGTAAGGGCAAGCATAATACTATTCTGCATGAGGAAGTTCCTCTACAGTCTGTGACAGTGTCACAGCTAGAAAATTCTGAAAAACCTATTTCAGCATCTATTAGTCTATTGACAAGTAGAAAAGATCTTGATCTTTTGCCTACTATTAAGGCAAGAGTATATGATAAACATGGGAAACCTATGATTGTTCGGTGCCTTCTAGATTCATGTAGTCAGATAACCTTTTTGCGCTCTGATGTAGCAGAGAAGTTAGGATGTGAATTATTCCCTGATGAATCACCCATTTCTGGTGTGTGTGAAGGTCCTAGTTTTAAGGCACGTAAAACTCCATTGAGTGTTCATTCTATAGTAACGGATTTCAGTATTACAGTTACATGCAATGTTGTAAAAAATATTACAACGAATATGCCACAAGTTTCTCTTCGAAATGAAAACATTATCATACCTCCCAATGTCACATTAGCTGATGACAGTTTTGATATTTCTTCAGGGATTGATATACTATTGGCATCACATGTCTTCTTTAAAGCTCTTTTACCTGAACAACTACCTGCCGGACCTAATGGTTTGATACTTCAAAACACACGTTTCGGGTTTATTGTAGCAGGTCTGACTAATAACTCTAGTATGGCCTCGGAGCCACACTTAGTTTCTAATTTTTGCTGTGGTCAGCCAACACACAATAATAACTTCGAAAAACTGGATAATATTGTGTCCCAATTTTGGACAACTGAAAAGGTGCCAGAAACTTACACAGAGACTAGCTCCGAACAAGACTTAGCTGAAACAATGTTTCAAGAGACAGTTGTCTTAAAAGATAATAAATTTGAAGTGGCATTGCCACTTAAGCAAAATATTTCTGAATTGTATTTAGGCGATTCATTATCATGCGCTTTAAAAAGATTTTTAAATTTGGAACTGCGGTTTAAAAAGGATAATGAGCTGTATTTAAAATATAAGGCTTTCATAGACGAATATGTGCGTCTAGGTCACGCTAAGTATGTCAATATTTCAGAATATAATTTAGAAGGTGATGCAGTCTATTTCCTGGCGCACCATCCTGTTTTTAAAGATACGTCTTTGAGGGTCGTTTTTGATGGTTCTATGCCTTCTTTGGCCAAAATATCCCTCAATGACGTTCTATTAAACGGGCCCATCTTACAAAATGACCTATTCGGCATATTGATCTTGTTTCGATTATATAAATTTATTTTAAACTGTGACATACAAAAAATGTTTAGAGCTATTACGCTAACTCCTGCTCACAGACCTTTACAAAATATTTTATGGCGACAAGATAGACAATCGGACATACAATGCCTTCAGTTGCAAACTGTGAGTTACGGCTTAAAAAGTTCATCCTTTCTTGCCACCAGATGCCTTTTAGAGTTGGTAAATAGGTATAAAGACACTTATCCCCTAGCCGCAGAAGCCTTATTAAATAACACATATGTTGATGATGTTAATTTAGTCTCTAATGACATAAGTCAAATTTTAATAGCCAAAACCCAATTGATAGCCTTGCTAGAAATAGCTAATTTTAAATTGCACAAGTGGTGCTCAAATGTAGGTAGCCTGTTGGACGATATACCGCTTGGCTCGCGAACCAAACATGTAGTGGACTTTTCCAATGAGAAGGACCCAATTGTAAAAACTTTAGGTATCCAATGTGACTTATCTTCAGACACTATCATTATGATTGCCCCTCTGCAGGAGGTTTGTGATAACTACACAAAAAGAGGATTATTATCCTTCGTTAGCAGACTTTTTGATCCTTTAGGTCTCGTGGGACCTGCCATAGTCAATGCAAAATTGCTTTTACAACAAACTTGGTTAGAAAAATTACAGTGGAACTCCCCCTTACCCGAGCACCTCAACCAAGGATTCAAAAGGTTTGCATCTAGCTTAAATCAAATGAAGCAAATTATTGTCAAAAGAAATTTGGATACATCTAATGCTAAAACTATAAATATTATTGGATATGCTGATGCCAGTTCCAAGGCTCATGGATGTTGTTTATATCTTCGAGTTGTAAATTTCGATGACAGTGTCAGTGTTGGTCTGTTGTGCTCCAAGTCAAGAGTCAATCCAATAAAACCATTAAGTATCCCTAGAGCTGAGCTTAATGCGGCCTTGTTGCTAGCAAAGTTAGTTAAAAGAGTTCATCAACTCATCAAGGACAGATTTGAAGTAAAGGTTTACCTATTCTCAGATTCCCAAGTTGTACTTTCTTGGTTGGCAACAAGCCCATTAAAACTAAATATATATGTAGCCAATAGGGTTAAATTTATTCAAGAAACAACTCAGGAGTTTTCTTGGTATTATGTGCCAACTGAACAGAATCCAGCTGACCTTTTGTCAAGGGGCGTTGACCCACATCTATTACAAGGTAACGACTTATGGTTCTATGGGCCTGAGTCTTTAAAAACAACTGACTTTTTACCTACAAATAAATATAAAATGCTTAAGGAAGTTCCTGAGCTAAGGGTTTCAAATGTAGTTGAAAAAAGTGAGCCCTTACCTATATTTACAGATTATTCAAATATAGACAAAATTAAGCGGATTGTAGCCTATATGTATAGATTTGTCAACAACTGTAAGCTTAGATTAGAAGACAGAATGACAGGGAATTTAAGGGCTGACGAATTGGATTTTGCTTTAAAGATTGTTCTCCGGTATGTACAATCACAATTCTTTACACAAGAAAGAAAAGACTTAGAATTAAAATTACCTTTAAAATCTAACCTTCGGTCGTTGAACCCGTTTCTGGACAATATGCGCCTTATGCGCGTGGGAGGGCGATTACAACATGCTGACGTTCCTTATGCTACTAGGCACCCCATAATATTGCCAAAGGGTTGTAAGATTGTACATTATTTAATAGCAAAGGAACATAGGATTTTATTGCATGCCGGACCCAAGCTTGTCTTGTCAGATTTAAATTTAAAGTACCATATTGTAAATGGAATTAGAGAAGTTAAGTGCGTAATAAATAAATGTATAATTTGCTTTAAGTTAAAGGCAAGGAATGCAGAACAGCTGATGGGTTCTCTACCGTATGACAGGATAACCCCATGTAGAGTATTTGAAAAAACGGGATGCGATTTTGGAGGACCCTATAATGTAAAAATGTTAAGAGTAAGAAAACCTGTCATAAAAAAGGCATATATTTTGCTATTTGTATGTTTCATAACCAAAGCTCTGCATATTGAGTTGGTCACCGACCTAACAACTGAATGTTTTTTAAACGCATTAAAGCGATTCATATCGCGTAGAAATAAACCTACTGTTATTTATTGCGATAATGCCAGCACCTTTAAAGGGGCTCAAAATAAATTAAATTTCTTGTACCAGTTACAGTCTGCCACAAGCCACCAAAGCGCTGTGGAGTACTTTGCTGCTGATCAAGGTATCACATTTAAATTCATACCAAGCTATTCGCCAGTGTTTGGTTCATTGTGGGAGGCTGGAATAAAATCTGTTAAATATCATTTAAAGCGAGTTGTAGGTGAAGCTGTCCTAACCTATGAGGAATTAAACTCCGTGATCATTCAAATTGAAGGAATTTTAAATTCACGCCCTATTACTGCTTTACCTACAACAGACGTTAACGAAACTGCTTATCTTACTCCTGCTCATTTCTTGACAGGCGCCCCTCTTACAACTTACCCTGAAAGGGATTGTATTAACGAACCTATAAGTCGTGTCAAGTTTTGGGACCAATGTAACCGCATGGTTCAGTGCTTCTGGAAACAGTGGCACAAACAGTACCTCGTTCAATTGCAGAATAGGCCAAAATGGCGTAAAGAATGTGAAAATATTAAAATAGGTACTCTAGTTATTGTTAAGGATGACAATGTAACACCCTTGAGGTGGCCCATGGCCAGAGTATTAGAGGTATTTCCTGGGATAGATGGAAAAGTCAGAGCACTGTCCATAAGGACACCTAAAGGGTCGATTGTAAGAACAAGCATATATAAGGTGTGTGTTCTTCCAATAGATAGTTAAGATAGTTAAAACTTTCAAACAGTTGATAATAGAGTTTAAGTTTATAAACCTTTGTGGTTGGGAATATGTACGAGACGGTACATAAAGATGACATCTGTCAGAATGACAGCTATCAAAACTGTAACATTTCAAGTTAGTACAAAAAATACCTCGCACCTAACCACAAGCGCTATTCGGATTAGTAACCCAAAATTTGTAATTACTTAGTTTAAAAGAGTGGAAATATAGTTTTCAAATATATAAAATAATATGTTTTATTAGCGCCTAACATGTATTTATTAAATAATAAATTGATAAGGGTACGGAACCCTTCGCGCGCGAGTCCGACTCGCACTTGGCCGGTTTTTTTTGTTGTATGTTTAACTCTCAACGAACGGAAACGTTATATTTAGAGTGAAAGACCGTCTTTTGTGCGTTTCTTTTTTTATTTGTACATAATAAACAATTATTGTGAAATAAGTGAGTCTCTAAAACGGTTGATTGGGTTCCAAGAAACCCTTATAGTTTCACCATGTCCGTCTGTCTGTCCGCGGCATAGCTCAGAGGCGGTTATTACTAAAAATTTTGCAAAAATAAAACGTAAAGTAGGAATGTTTTTTTGTTGTAAATCTAATTGTCGCGTCAACTCGTCTCTTTAATAAAATAAATTCGTAACTCGTGTCGTATTTTAATTATTTTAGCGACACAGTTTCGATTTTTTTTCGCACTTGTATCGTAGTGTAGGTACTATTTTATTATGAACGAGTCGCCCAAAAATCTTGTATGCTCCTCCACCTTGATTGATGAGGATGACGCTCTGGCTTTGTACCGTTTAAACTCAAAATACAAATATACAATTCCATACTTATTATTAGCATACAAAACTAACACGTTCTTATCCCCGTCACTCAGTCAAAGGGCATAACACTTACGACAAGCAAGTACCTAACAATCATCATCTTTTATGTTTACGTGATATGAGGGTAACTGAGTTTTGATACTTTGTTGTTGTACTTACTACATACTTACAAACTATACGGGTATATAATTATCGTGTATTTTTGATGTAGAAGTATATTCCTAGATTTTCGTATTTACAATCTAACTTGATTGTACATTTTTTTTGTAAAGAAAACGTTAATAACGTTACGTATTCCAATTTATATCTTTAGAATAAATAATCAAAATCATAGGACATTTTCTTCCGTGACAAAATAGTGATTTTATTAAAAGAGTAATTTTATGGATTGCGTAAATACGACGCACGATGTACAATTACATTGGTTGATAGTATTACCGCGATTCACCCCAAATTGTTAAACGGATGCAATAAGGCGAATAAGGCATACAAAAATCGACATCAAACGCAATGATTTTTATAATCCTTGAGTTTAAACATAGATGTATACACGATGATTCTTAATCCGTGATCAGGAATCATTTTTTCTAACTCAGTAATTGATGGGGATTACGTTAAAGTAGTAATTACGTGAAAACAAATTTATTTATTTTTTAATCATGTTTTAATTTTGGATTAAATTTTATTCCAAAATCCTTGTCACTCTACTACCATATCGGTTTTAACGAGGTTGTACTGTAATCTCTTTACAAAGTTATTAGCAATTGACAATTTATGAGTAAACCTTGCCCATGACATTGTCAATCACTTTTGTCATACGCATAATAAACAAAGTCATAGTCACGGATATTGAATGAGAAAATAATAATTATTCACCAAAAAGCATGCCTCCACCACATCCGTACTCAAACATAGAGCGTTACGATACTGTACGTTTGTCAATACAAACGAATAGCACAAGGCGAACCTAACAGTTATTTCACGAACTTCATCCAAACATGCCGATCCCCGGTCACAATTTAAAAATCTTCGCAACTTCGGACAGTTTACAGTGCCACCACATGCTCGAGCACCCGGACGACCTTGTCATCATCCTGACGATCTGTATCGACAAATCTTAAGATTCTTTACTGAAGAAGATTTCGAGTGAATCAATCCAATCACAGGAACAATCAAGCGGATCTGTGTCAAGAAGAACACGGTGGACATTTTGAACACTTGTTAAATTATGTTTAAAATAATGTTTTTTGTTTTAGTTGGTCAGGTATGCAGTTTTATTGTTTTTATTTCGTTATTAAATTGTACTGTATGAAAATTGTCTTTACTTGCTCAAGATTTTGCCAAGTTTAGGTAATGCACGTTAACATAATCTCCTATCAATTATGTTCGTCGTTATCATTGTTGCACTGATAAGATAATAAGTAGATAGAAGTCTTTATTGACATGAGATCCGTCAAATTCCCGTTTCCCGCCATACTGATGGCACTTGACGTATTGTAGTTAAACTTTATACTGTAGGATGATCATGTATTGAGTGGTAATTTGTTTTAATTAGGTTTTCACTTTTAATTAATTAAACAGTGAAGAAATAACTTGAGACCTCGCCGAATAAGTTTAATTTTGGCTAAATTTTAATGTTTTTCTACTCCTGATCACGGATTTAGAATCATCGTGTAGAATATTACGGATTAGCCATCGATAACAATGCAATGTGAAATGCAATGCAATGGCCGTCTCTTTGAATGCGTTTCGTTCAGATTGAAACTGTCTATTTTCACTTTTAGGGACACCCAATTCGTGTGCGTTTAAAAAACTTTAATTCCAGTCAAGTTCGGAACAACAATTAAGACACAAAATCGAGTGTTTATTGAAATTTAGTTCTTAATTGTTGTTTAAAACCTGACTGAAATTTACGTTTTTTATCACGCTAATTGGGTGTCCCTAAAAGTAAAAAGCTCAGCTACGACATAATCCCAAATAAAAAAAAATGTTGACGAGTATGTAATTGTGTATCGATCGTGTAAATACGAGGAAAAGTGCACATCACTTAGATTTGTCTTAACGAAATTATTCCCTTTGGTCCGTTTTCGTAATTATGGTTTCGTAGTTACCTACGTAAGAAGAATTATTTTTCACCGTATCGTAATTGATTACCAAAGCGGAATTTATTTTCTGCATTCGTAATCTGTTTCGTAGTTGACTACGAAACAGGAATTTATTCTTATTTTTTCGCAGTCATTTGGCTACGAATCGAGAATTATTTTTCACTGTTTGGTAATTCATTATCAAACAAGAATTTATTCCTTTTTAGTAATTGAGTTTCGTAGTTACCTCGGTTAAAATATGTTATTGAAAGCTAAGTTGTCTACAAAATGGAATTAGTAGGAATTTTGTTATTAATTAATTTATACGATTAATTTAATAAATTACCATTAACACTAAATAAATTCTAAATTAAATAGTTTAAAACGGAACTTTCATAGCTAACTTTATATTTCCACAAAATGGAATAATAAATTTAATATAGTTTGTACCAAATTATTGACAAGTAGGGACGCTTTTTTATAGGGCTTTCGATACCGGTATTTTTTGTATGGACAATACCGCGATCCCGGTATTGCCCATACAAAAATACCTGTTTTGAAAGTCCTAATATGTACCTACCTAATAAAATAAAAGTTGTCTTTTGAAAAAAACATGACAAATTATGACATAGCATGCAGCAAAGGTGGCCAAAAACCTCACTGGCAACGGGAATACACTTATTTTCACAGTTTATACAAGCAATCCATTTTATTCTAATTAAAATCCTCAGCGGGGATGTACTGGATGCCGACTGCTCACGATCAATCTTTAAGGCATGCTCTGAGGGCAGCCTATGTCCAGCAGCACTGGAAATATATCGCCTAAAAATTATGATGAAAAATGGCTAAACCGAACAATGATCTCAAAAACAGTATTAGGCAGTTTATGAAAATTAACTAGTGCAGTAAATTCTTTTTTCGTAATTAATTATCAAATAAGAAAAGTAAATATGTTTTGGTAATTAACTACGAAAGAAGAATTTTTAAGCAATTACGAAAACGGAAAATAAATTCCGCTTTGGTAATCAATTACGAAACGGCGAAAAATAATTCCTCTTACGTAGCTAACTACGAAACCATAATTACGAAAACGGACCAAAGGAAATATTCTTTTGTTCTATGAGTTCAACTGTAACATTTTGGTACAGTATACCAAAATTGTACCAAAAGCGTGTTTGGCAAATTTTGGTAGTGTAGTAATAGTCAAAACTACAATTTATGTACATAGATGTAATCTAACTAATCTGCTTAACCTAACCCATATCTAAGATTGGCCCTTGTGGCATTGTACCGAGGATGCTGGCGGCATTTCCTCACTGTATCGTAATACTGATGCGATGTGCGAGGAAGTCGCCAGCTCTTGGATCTTTAGTAACGTCAACCAGACGTTTAGCGATTTCAGCAAATAATTGGCGTGCGCTGGGGCCCCATGAACCTAAAATTTCCACGCCAAACGGTACACCATTAATAGTTAAGTAATAATTTTCACAGGATAGTTAAAATTCAAGTCTATTTTATTATAATCATTAACATAGTCTGTCAAACTAAGTCACGTTACAGTATCGTTATGAAAAGGTCACGTCTCGCTCGTCAGCGAGTAATTAATGCCAATGTTTATTAGGAAATATAATTTTCTTCCACCCTCTAGCGACATTCTATTCACGTAATACAATTATACTACAATAGACTTTAAATTACTTTGAGCTTCTCACGACGCAAGATGTGTCTCGCTGTATGAATATTAAAAATATCAAATGTTTAGTAAGTATGACTCTTAATGACGACAGATAGGGTTGCTTTTAGTATATGCTCGGCAGAAATGGGTTTGTTCCATACGAGCAGGATTTGTTACTTGTGTGAGTTGCTAAGAAAATATTTGCAGGCGTTTGTTACCTCAGCTGGATATATATTATGATAATAAACCTTCCATCGAAGGAAGTAAAACGCAACCTTATTATCTTCCTGCATTAATTGCTCAAAGGATTAGAAGCTAAGGATACAGTTAATAAAATAAGTAAAAAAAGTTTTAAGTTAAACGGTTTTTATTGCACCAAAAACTAGAAAATAAAAATTTATTGTATCTAACCGTTGATGCTGCTTTCTGTAGATTACTCACGAGAAACTATTATCACTGTAGTCTTCCCAAGTCGGATGCTGAAAGCCACGTTTAGCCTCTATGTCAGTGGATTAAGCGTTACCTAATCGGAAACTTTACCAAACTAAAATAAAAACGTGGGGCGTACGCAATTGTGATAAAGTCACTATAGTTATTTAAGAACACACATAAAAGTCAAGACAGGAATATTGTAATAAGTTTGTTCTGGCCTTGATAAGCTATTTACCTCTGTAGAAGTGTTGGAACAGATGGATGATTAATTGCAAAATTAAAGCTACAATTACATATTTTGAACTTGTACGTTTCTTTATAATAACGCCCCACGTTTTTATTTTAGTTTGGTAAGAGTTTCCGATTAGGTAACGCTTAATCCACTGACATAGAGGCTAAACGTGGCTTTCAGCATCCGACTTGGGAAGACTACAGTGATAATAGTTTCTCGTGAGTAATCTACAGAAAGCAGCATCAACGGTTAGATACAATAAATTTTTATTTTCTTGTTTTTGGTGCAATAAAAACCGTTTAACTTAAAACTTTTTTTACTTATTTTATTTTCAAGTTTTTAGTGCAATTGTTAAGATAGTTTCCGATACTATACCTACTTATTCTAGATCAAATATGTTGTTTATAATATGTAATATAAATTATGCATGCTAAGTAGCGCTTATACTCTCGCGCTTTCATCAGGAATCATGACACATATGTAAACGTAATGGACATTATTTTATGTTTAACGAAAGGCCAATCCCTGCTGAATAGATATTTTTAGAAATCCGACACTAAAAATTTTTTATTACATCTTATTTTATTTTATTTTTATTAATATCTCGATCACCGAATGAAAACCAAAGGCTGGGCATGGTTAATGTATGCTGGAATGCCCAAAGCGTCTCAAATGGACGTGTTATTCATACAATAGTACCTTAGATAACAGAGACCTGACAATAAGGAATATATCAATCAATTTGGTTTATTGAGAAAATCAAGTTAAAATTTTAATATTGTACACATTATTCAAGTCGAATTTCGAGACTATAAAATATAAACTCAATCTCTCAGTCGACCAACCGGAGGACCGCAGGTCTGACGAAAAGTCCGTCGCGAACCGAGGGCCATAAGGGTCCATCCATGCAATTTATCAACCGGAGGGCTACGTAAATCCGAGAGACTCACACTCCCTGTCTATCAACTGGGGGACCGTAGGTCCGAGTGCACGTCCAACAGCGCTGTCAGCCTATCAACCGGAGGGTCGCAGGCCCCACGGTCCGCCCTACGCGAACCACTCACGCTGTCACTCTATCAGCTGGAGGGTCGCAGGCCCGACGGCTCGCCCTACGAGATCCACTCACGCTGTCAGTCTATCAGCTGGAGGGCCGCAGGCCCGACGGCTCGCCCTACGCGATTTACTCACGCTGTCACTCTATCAGCAGGAGGGCCGCAGGCCCGACGGCTCTCCCTACGCGATCCACTCACGCTGTCACTCTATCAGCTGGAGGGCCGCAGGCCCGACGGCTCGCCCTACGTGATCCACTCACGCTGTCAGTCTATCAGCCGGAGGGCCGCAGGGCCGACGTCTCGCGCTACGCGATCCACTCACGCTGTCGCTCTACCAGCTGGAGGGCAGCAGGCCCGACGGCTCGCCCTACGCGATCCACTCACGCTGTCACTCTATCAGCTGGAGGGCCGTAGGCCCGACGGCCCGCACTACGCGAACCACTCACGCTGTAAGTCTATCAGCCGGATGGACGCAGGCCCGACGGCCCGCCCTACCCTATCCACTCACGCTGTCACTCTATCAGCTGGAGGGCCGCAGGCCCGACGGCTCGCCCTACGCGAATCACTCACGCAGTCACTCTATCAGCCAGAGGGCCGTAGAGCGAGCCTACGCGATCCACTCACGATGTCACCCTATCAGCCGTGACCCTATGAGTCTATCAGCCGGAGGGCCGCAGTAATGACATACGGCACTAAACCGTGGTCGTTTACAATCGGCCTCATAAGAAGGTTCAAAGTTACCTAAAGGGCAATGAAGAGGCCTATGGTAAGAGCCGCAGAACCAACGTAATCGATAAAGCTCTTCGAATCGCTAAACTGAAGTGAGCGGGGCTCGTCGCGCGTGGAACCGATGGCCGTTGGGGCGGTAAGGTTTTCGAGTGGCGGTCACGTACCGGAAGGCGCAGCGTGGGTAGGCCCCCCACAAGGACTCATGACCTGGTGAAGGTCGCTGGATACGGGTGGCACAGGGCCGGTCCTTGTGGCAATTTTTTCGGGGAGGCCTGTATTCACCAGTGGACGTCTTTTAGCTGATATGATGATGATTATGATAATTGAATCCATATGTTTCTACCGAATATCTAAAGCAGTACTTCAAAATCTACATAATTATCGCTAATCCTAGCGGTTGTGGGAGGCAGTAACACTGGAGTATCAGATTTGAGGAGTTGGACGTTAGTATTAAATTTGCATGTTTCTACCTATACTTCATATCTAAAGAACTTCTTTAAAATCAAGATATCGATAACAGATAAACCTTGCGGTTATTGTAGGCAGTACTGCAGCATCAGGAGTGAGGAGTTGGAAGTCAAGATCAGGCTGTTAGTATTTGATTATGCCAAACATGCTATACTTTCATTTTCACGTGTCTGACACTCTCGGTTAAGGTAAGCAGTACGTCTGCAGCATCAGGCTTTGAGGATACAAGGATACAAATATTATAATATTGCATTGTCATGGGGACTTGATAAGAGTTCCAAATTTTATTGATTTCTGTGCAGTAGAAGTGGTCGAAAAATCGATCACAAGATTTGAAGCATCGACGACAGTTGATACGCGGTGAAGTTAATAAAAACCGTTTAAAAATGTTTTAGAATAGAATATTCCCACAATGTAACAGATATGCTTACCATAGAAAAAAACAACTGCAAAAGACTCTGGTTGTCACGGGATTCGAACCCGCTTCCTCTGGATTGTCGGTCTAACTTGCTTCCAATTACACCAGACGACCTTCCGTGAATCACAGCGAATTTAGTCAATGGTATTGTGAAACTAATCACTAACGACATCTGTACTTAATGTTTCGAAGCTACTACAACCTTAAGCCACTCAAAGACGTGTGTCTACCACAATCGTCCGCAAATTCGACAACTCGTCGTTGCGTTGAATTTGCTATAGAGATAGAATATTCTGTTAAGTTTCGGCATATTCCCATCTTAAAGGTCGGTAACGCACTTGTATTACCACGGGTGCGGTGTCTATGGGCGACGGTGATCGTTTACCATCAGGCGATAGGTCTGCTCGCTTGCCTATTATTCCATAAAAAAATGTTTCAACCAATTGGAACTCTATGCCACTTTAAAATCATATCAAAATGACATGTAGCGAGTCTGAGACATGAGAGAGTTTAAAAACATTTACATTTGCATACTTTAAATTCAGTTTATTGATTGTAAAAAATACGTAGTTAATTCACAATTTTTCTGTAAGCTGTAGATGGACAAATTGAATGTTCAGTTTAGTTCAGATCACCAATAGTAATTTCTTCGATAGACATTATGTTACATTTCACAATAATATTATGTAACAAAGTTCAAACTTAACCTGACCCCTAAGTTGCAATCTAACTTCGCCAGCTAGAAACTGCCATAGATAAATACTTGCTGTAAAGTAGACCACGCAAATGCGCCTACTTACAATATCGAAACAAAATTATCTGCCACTACATTAGAGATGAAACAAGTGGCCGTTCTGGGAGTGGTGGTGTATTGATTGTGGCCGTTTCAGGAAAGTGGCTGTAACTGAGTCATTTTCAGATTAAGGTTATCGTCTTTTCGGTGGATATACCTTAAGTTAAGAAACACTAATTTTGGGATAAAACAATTGACGGTAGGTACAGCTAGGTTCCCCGGTCTATATAGCCCTATGCAATCAAATCGTAACATAGATTTATAAAAGCTGTTAACTTTTGACCACAAAAATGGATAACTTTTGTTTTTCCGGCTGACAATAACCCAACTAATCCCCGTTATTCATAAACGTTTGTTAACTTAACAAGCTGCTAATAATTGTTTGTCCCTTTTGCTCTTATGGACACATTGTTAAGGCCGAAAGGGACAAACAATTATTAGCGGCTTGTAAGTTAGCGAACGTCAATAAGGGGGTAAGACAGTGGCCGATGGGTAAGGTAGACAAACGAGAGCAATGGTCGTTCAAAGAATTTAGCCGTACTTTGATATCAACTTTTTATTTCAAAGTAAAAAATACAAATACGGTACCTGTACCTATCTACGTAATTTTAATATCTGTCATCTTACCTCTATTTACTCCAAATCGCATAACACACAAATAAGTCAAAAAACATTATGTAATAGAGACTACGTATATAATTGTCGACAATTTGCATCATAATCATCAGTTTATCTCAATCCACTGCTGCATAGATGCATTAGGAGGTTAATGACCATAATCGCCACGCTGGGCGAGCGGGTTGGCGATCGCAGATATGTGAACACTATGATGACTCAGCTGCCCATCAATCTTCTATCAAAGAATGGTCAGTGACATTTCAATCCCATAATCGTCTCTTAAAGACACCCGCAGGATGAGTTGGGATGGTGACAAATGTATTCTTACTGCAGTCACAACATGGCCACGAATATGCACCTATACAGTGTGTAAATCTAATACGGGCGATCCATTAAACCAGGCATGGGATTCATTAGTGTAATCATGGATTACATGGGTTTTTTTAAATTACTCTTAATTTAAACTCCACAGAATTTTTTTAAATTTGTCGGAGCAGCAATGGAGGTGCGAACATTTGTTATTGTTGATATGGCAGTTATGTCATCTGCTTTTGAAATTAGCTGTCAACGAGTGCTTAACTCACGTATGTTGCTCTACATTGCGCGTCGAATTTTTTTGTATGGAAAATTTTGTTGCTCTAATTTTAAGTAAAAGTTATTTGAATGTATTATTATGTCGTATACTAACACCCCTTAAAAGCTTCGCCCGTATTAGACTTACATCCTGTATATGGGTGAACAGGCACCTTCTGGGCGAACTCGCTCCATCCTAGGCCGCGTCCTTGCTCTCTGTGGTCATGAGTAAGCCCATGTCAAATTAAAAATTATATATTCTCTATTTATATTAATGTGACTTCTATTAATATTATACGTCTGCTGGCAGAGCAGGGGGTGTGAAATTAATAAGACTGGCTGGAACTTGCAACTATGTCAGCATATTGGGCTGCCCGTGGCCCGGATTACTGCAGTCTGGTTAGCTTTATTATAGTTTACTTGCCTTGGTAGACATAATGTTAAATGATACAAGGAGCTATCCAAAAGACAATTTTAGTAAAGTATTTTTCTACTCGTCGACTGTAATTTAAGTTAAGATTACGTACACAAAATTATAATCATTATTTACATCGAGTTCGTAACTCAACTACAGGGTGCTTGCGAGGAAACCGAAAGATTTTAACTATGCATTCTAGAAATCAAAATAAACAAAAAATATTATAATGAGACCTAATGTCAAATTCCACAAAAAATATTTTTTCTTTCGTTTTAGACTTTTTAACATTTCCAATACTTTTTATCATAATAACAACAATTTGTCAAAATTAATTTTTGAAAAGATTTTATTTAGGGACAGGTTTTTTCGTCAAGTATATTCTTATTTTTTGATTGTCAGGCAAAAGGTGTGGTAATTTTAGAACACATTGTGGTAGCATTGTAATCAAAAAGAAGTTTTATGACGAGTTACGTCGAAAAACTTTATCCGAAAGCTTAATTATCTCTGGAACCAAGCCGAATCTAGGAAATTTTATATAACATTAAATAGGTACTCTTAATATGCTCAGGAATTCAGCATTAAAATCTTTCGGTTTCCTCGCGAGCACCCTGTATAATGAACTCGTTATACAACGCTGTAGGCAACTGTAATAAAGACCAATCACGTTCTAGCAAAAAATACATCAACGAGCGGCCACCTCAAGATCTGCACTTCGTTTCAGCGTATTTATATCATTATATATATTTGTTTACTTATTTTTATTGATTGGGTGAAAAAGTATTGCATACAATAGAGTCTTCTTCAGTCAATCAAACACAATCTCGTACCTTACTTAGGCCACTCTTCAGAAAAGCTCTCTTTTATAACACGCTTGTGTGAAATACTAATTCAAATAGGTGCCAATAAACAGCCAATAATGGTAATTTTATACTTAGTTCAAAATAGTAGGAGGTTCTCAATTCTACTGATTTTAAGGGTTTATCAGTGAACATAGGCCTCCCAAAAGATTGCTACAATGACCGGTCCTGCGCCACCCGCATCCAGTGGACTCCTGCGAACTTTACCAGGTCATCAGTCCACCTTGTAGGCCCCCCTATACCCACTTTAATAACATCTGATGATGAGTATCATTCTGAAACGTATTTTAAGGTATTTTATGTGTGTCATATTATTATAATAAGCACAAAAAAATATACACATTTAAGAGCATATTAAGTTTAGTACTGTCAAATCGTACATTAAACTCGCAAAACATGTAGTAAAGCTGCATTTTTGGTATGTTATTAAGACACCATAGGGCAGTATAAAACCACATTTTGCAAGCAAAAAAAAGTTGTGCTAGCTGCGTTATACGTGAAAAACCGTGAAATTTACTGTCTATTTTTAGTTTCTGATTTTTATAAAAAAAGCCTTAGGTTTTTTGACAATATGTATCAGGTAACGTTTAAAGACAAATGAATTTGTAACAAGATGAAATAACATGCATTACCGTAGGTCTTATAGTTTCAGAGATTCGAGACTTCAAATAGTACCCTGTTTTGTAAACTAGATACAATGTTGAGTTTTGCTAACGTTTTTGGTTTAATATCGCCTTACCTAATTATGCTACGAACAACATGAAATAATTATCTTATAGCGCAATTAATATTCTTTCATTTAAGGGTAAAATCAGGTCAGTAAACTTTGTAGTTGAAACTAAAAATGCGAAATTCAAAAAGCAGGAGGTCCGCTATCTAAGTTTTTCATACAAATGGCAAGTCGTGTTGCAAAGCTGCAATTTTTGCATATTATATAGGCTCTATAGGGATGTACGAAAATGCATATTACAAGAAAGAAAAAAAAAAGATTTAGGTATAGGACGTAAAAAACTGAAAAAAAAATCGGACTTTTTTTAGTTTTTGACGTTTAACTAAAACTCTATAACTTTTTGATACTAATTGCTATAAAACTATGAAAGAATATTAAATTTGAAAGGATTTGAGCTACCTTGCATTACCCTAAATTATATAGATTTAAAGATACGACATTTCAAAAAGTGCCCTTCATTAAGTTAAGAAAATAAATGCATGTTTTGAAGCCTCGTATACCCCCAACTATAAGACTTACAGTAATTGTTATCAGCTCAATTTGTTCCAAATTTAATGTAGTTATTATCTACAATTACTTTTTTTTCTTAGCGCGAACGTTTTGCCAATATTTAGTGAAAAGCTTTAACGTAACCTAAAATTTGTTTATGTTTTGATAAAAGGGCACTTTATGAAACGTCGTATCTAAAAATATATATAACTTACGGTGATGCAACGTAGCTCAAATCCTTTCAAATTTAATGTTCTTTCTTAGTTTTATAGCAATCAGTATCAAAAAGATAATAGATTTTTAGTTAAACGTCAAAAACTAAAAAAAGTGTGAATTTTTTTCCGTTTTTTACGTCCTATGCCCAAATTATTTTTTTGTTTTTCTTTTAATATGCATTTTCGTATATATCTATAAGGCCTTTATAATATACCAAAATTGCAGCTTTGCAACTCGACTTGCGATTTGTATGAAAAACTTAGATAGCGGACCTCCTGTCTTTGGAATTTCGGGTTTAAACTTTCAACTACAAAGTTCACTGACCTAATTTTACCCTTAAATTAAAGAATATTAAGTGGGCTATAAGGTCATTATTGCATGTTTTTCGTAGCATAATTAGGTGAGGCGATATTAAGTCGAAAACGTTAGCAAAACACAAAATTTTATCTAGTTTACAAAAAGGGGTACTTTTTAAAGTCTCGAATCTCTGAAACTATAAGACCTACGGTAATGCATGTTAGCTCAACTTGTTGAAAATGTATTAGTCTTTAAACGTTTACTTACATATGATTTAAAAAAACGTAAGGTTTTTTAAATAAAAATCAGAAACTAAAAAATGGCCGTAAATTTCGCAGTTTTTCACGTACTACCCAGCTAGCACAATTTTTTTTTGCTTGCAAAATATGGTTTTATACTGTCCTATGGTGTCTAAACAACATACCAAAAATGCAGCGATACTACTTGATTTGCGAGTTTAGGGTAAAATTATGTACGATTTGACCGTACTAGTTAGTAATTCTCGTATTAAGTATTTTATGTAGCATACCACCGTCTTCGTTCAATATTATGTTCATTTTATACTTCAAAGTCTCCACGTACGCGGAGTATAACAATATCTTCCCATTATAGGTTTTGCAAGCCCACACCGCATTGTGTTTGTGGTGCATCAGCTGTCTAAAATGACGTAACTGCATGCATTTCCTTATACGTAAACGACTGTTCAACTTGTCGTATGTTGTTGCAGTTTAATTTAACAACGTAGTTAATAGTTAACTAAGATGCGGTGTTTGGTCGAAACACATGCAGGTTGATGTTTGTGATCTTGTAAACGCTAATTTTCGGTTAGTGTATGTACCTACTGAGGCTTGATAGGGTATACCCACCAGGTAAGGCACTGGTCTCACAGCGAGCTACTAGGCTATAAACATGAACAAAAGATACGCACTCCTTGTAAATAAAAGAGAGATGGTGATACTCGCTCAGCTATACGCTGTCACCGCCGGGCGAGTATAGTACGGTCAAATCTTACATCATTTTACCCTAAACTCGCAAATCAAGTAGTATCGCTGCATTTTTGGTACGTTGTTTAGACACCATGGGACAGTATAAAAACATATTTTGCAAGCAAAAAAAAGTTGTGCAAGCTGCGTAGTACGTGAAAATTTACGGTCATTTTTTAGTTTCTAATTTTTATTAAGAAAACCTTACGTTTTTTGATATCATGTGTTATTAAGCGTTTAAATATTCATACATTTCCAATAAGTTGAGCTAACATGCATCACCGTCGGAGTAGTGTATTATTGGTGCAGCTGGATCAGATAAGATCCAGCTGCACCAAAAATACACATTCGAATACTAATTTGAATCGATTCAAGAAGTTATCATTCAAATACACATTTTGTTGGCGTCAATTAAGGCGCCTGATGAAAATGCACATGCAATGCGACCTTTGCAGCTCACCGCCTCTTAGTTATAAGGATCTTTTAATATAATTTTGCATGTCACTCAGTCAGTCACTATTAAATCCACAAGTCACAGCTAACGGACGTCTCCTTATTTTAATCACCCTGAAGTTTTCTGCACCAAATCCCTCACACCCTTGAACACATTTAGTGGAATACTAATTTGAATCGATTCAAGAAGTTATCATTTCAAATACACATTTAGTGGAGAACTAATTTGAATCGATTCAAGAAGTTATCATTCAAATACACATTTAGTGGAATACTAATTTGAATCGATTCAAGAAGTTATCATTCAAATACACATTTAGTGGAATACTAATTTGAATCGATTCAAGAAGTATTCATTCAAATACACATTTAGTGTCCCGCAAGAAGTCTGTCACGTAAAAATGTATTCAAATAGTGAGGTAGACGAAAGCTATTAAGTTCTGGTTTTAGGACATTTTTACTCCAGAATTAACATTTATCCATTCGAATATTGTATTTATTTACACCAATGGTACCAAGTCTACGAACCATTTATCTTTTCTGATTACTCGCGCTGATACTCGCAAACCAGTATAATATATACGCATTCGCTTAGATTTTTAATAACAGTTAGTTATTAAAACACCGCAATAGTGTTCAGTGTTCATTAGTTTAACATCGTGACGTCCGTGTAGATGACATTGACACAGTCCATTTTTTATTTATTATTCAGTTGCGTTTTTTATTCAATACTTCAAGTGACTTTAGGTTTGATATCTATGAGGATACTAATAATAGTATTGTGTTTTATATGTCATATATAATATAGAAAAGAAACCACATGTACTTATTCATAAACATACTTTATTTTGTTTAAAAAAAACATAGTAAAGAGTGAAACATTTGTTTTAATGTTTATTTTTTACAATAGACAATGGCCAAGATCAATACCTTTTACGTGTACTCTTATCTACATAGTATTTATTTAAGAAGTATATCACTCAAATATCGTGTTATCTTTTACAAATTAGAATTAAGTAGACTTCTGAGACATTGTACCTCTAGTCAATGGTGTACCCATGTGGGGAGTCCGATGACAAACCCTCATCTATCTTATCTATTACTCTACGCGTTAATTCGTAGACTTCGTCTAATATTGTATTTTTCACAACATATTGGGCACATAGCTCAGCATTACATTTACAGATACATTCATAATTCTCGTCTAGTTTGCTACTGTTGTAAATTTCTATTTTTATGACTTTTGTGCCACCATTCCGATGTGGTTTCTTGATAAACGAGTAAACAACGGGTGCTGCTTTCCTCTTGACCCCCGAGGACAGACGTCTTACCCCCGATCCAACTTCACTCTGACTTTGATTTAGAGATGAAGTGAGAGGAACGAAGTTGAACAGGTGTTCTGATGTATCCTGTAATGAATAATTAATTATTAGTTCAATTAATGTCTAACTATTCATCTGAAAGTATTTAGGGGGAGACCAAAAAATCCAATCAAATACCGTAATATAAAAATATACAGTAAGATACAATTATTACAGATAAATGAAATACAATTTAGAGATTTAAGTTCCCCACTATTTATCCATTAGAGATTTACTTTAAATAAATTTAAAAATTATTATACCAATTTTTTATAAGTGCTCTATTTAAATACTATAATGTTTATTAAAAAGGACTTACCGACATATTTTCAGTAGAACTAACTGCTGTTAAAATATTGTATTGAATAAGTTTGTTCACTTATTTTCAGGATTTATATCCGAAAATATCATCGTTATTAGAGTTCAAAATATCATGTATTTTATTGAAATTCGTATATGGAAAGTCATATGGAGTGATTGGCGACTGACAAATATGATACCGTCTGTGTTGATATCCATATACCGCTCGGCGAATCATAATCATAATAAGTTAAATAGAATTGAAGCGTGAAATTGATTCTTAATACATACGGTTAGTCATCAAATTGTATTGACATACGTGTGGATTTACAGAGTGAGCAATAATGCGCTGATGCAAATAAAATATACTAGCTCATATCGTGACTTCGTCTTCTTATTTAAGATTAATAGTATGTTTAAAGCAAAATAAATCCAGAAAAAAGATAGATAAATGAATGTAAATAAATAGCAGCCAAAATCATAACCCACTTCTGCGTTACCGTAGTCGGGTAAAAATCGTGTTTGTTCTTACTTTAACAGATTATATTATATCTAATAATTTTTGTGCAGTTACGGCCATAAATATAATATATTAGCACTTCACATACAGATGTCTGATAAGGTGAAAAATGTATACTTATTTTTGTCGTCGACCGTTCACATATACCATACCTACCTGCCCGCAAATCATAATCATAATCATAATATGTGAAATAAAATAAAACATACCAAATTGAGTCTTAATACATGCGTTTAGTGATCAAATTGTGTTGAAATACGATCGTGTGCATTCGTATTTTGAAGAGTTATTAGTAATAATGCGCTGATGCAAATAAAATATACTAGCTCCTATCCTGACTTTGTCTTCTTTTCTAAGATTACGAGTACTAGATAAACGAACGTATACAATTATAATGAAGTTACTTGGTACAGTCAAGGGCATTAATATATATATATATATATATATATATATATATATATATATATATATACACTTCTCCATACTGATCCTTTACAAATGTGTCTATATATTAATGCACTCGACTGTACGTACCTGCACATTTTGTTTTACATAACTGATGTATTGTTTTCGTTTGTTTGTTGATTAAAGGTAAGTATCTACTCAAAATAATATTGACTAAATATGAAAATAAAATGTTATTATTTATTGATAGGAAGTAAACCCACAGTATGAAGGTAAGCGAAATATAGAGCTTCTACTTTAGGCTAAGTGCTGAATTGCTGATGTGCCTTCGAAACTGTACCTTTTTAATCGCGTCGACAAATTTCATATATGGGAGAGCTCCACGTGAATGTTCACTACTTAAGCCGCCCGATCGGGCCTATTGCTTCATTCCGATAAACAGGAAGCAAGGAAACCCACTCTTCTCTTCCCAACTCCAGCTACAGCACATCATCATCATCATGTAAGTATGAATCAATGTATATGTTAATGTTACTAATAGGTACTAGAATCATCATAAACTCGTAATAACAATTGAAGAGTGTCTTTTTAAATGGGCTTATTTTGTGTGATCACTTAGACAAAGAGCATACTTTGTGTGAAAAAAAAAAAAAACTCATAGAGAAATAACCCCTTTGAAAAGACACTCCTCAATTAATAATTATTTAAATTAAAAAAATGTTAGAGTAATAGAGAATTATAATAATTATATAGAAAGACACGAGTAATTAGCTACTTAGAATTATAACTTAACCTTTCAAACTAATGTACTATCAGCATCACTGTTAACTACACATTTGTAAGCGTTATTGCAATGACATAAGGTCTATCGATGGTTAGTTATGGGTGTTGCTACTTGCTGTTAATACCTACAGTCAGCCAATTTGATTTCTACTTACTGAGACAGTTCTATAGTGATATAAAACTTTGTCTCAGTAACTAACAACGTCGTAGTCCTGTAGAAAGTAATCTAGTAGTTACTATGACAAAATTTTATAGTGTGTGTGTATGCGTGTGTGTGTGTGTGTGTGTGTGCGTGTGTGAATATACTTGATAATATCGTTCTCTTCGAGATCAATGAATACTTAATAATTATTTCTGATTACCTACCTATCTGTTTCTAAATAATACATAATTGGGTTTACCTTAAATTCGTAACTAAAGTATCCGCACTCTATTATTCAAGCTCATGTTTAATGATTGTAAATTTAATAGTAACATATTTATCTGATTTTCAGGTCGAAACGCTCGAATGCCGAAGAATTGTTCCTATCGTCGTCCTCGGAGGATGATTCGCCCCCGCCGCCGCCGCCGCCGCCGCCGAAGGCTGATGAGGGTGACAAAAGGAATAAGAAGAAGTCCAAGCCTTCGACATCGGCGAGCTCGAAGAGGGTGAGAATTGCACCAGCACCAATGAAGCCGCGACACGGCACTGCGGCGGAGCTATTCGGCGCCGACAGTGATGACGAGGGGTTGGAGGCGAACCAAACTTCAGGCGAGGGTAAATTATTATCCTACATTTCACGAAGGCTTGCGAATGGTTTCGCGCGTCAGGCAAATCCAGATAAAAAGGGCACCCACTTTGTTGAGGTTAAAGTTTACAAATGCAGTGATATTGAACAGGTATCGCCAGTGAATCGATGGCGTCATGCCATAGTCAATATTAAAAACCGAACCGATGATAATACTGAAGCTTGGAGACACTTGGCCAATTTTATTCACGCAACGCGAAAAGAATACCGAACGTGTGTGCCGTCATTTGTTAGTAATTATTATTGATGAATTTTAAACATTGTATCGATTTATTATTATCTTAATGTTAATACATCTGCTATAGAATACCGGAGTAATAAATAAATAAATTATGCTCCTATATTTACAGTATTCATATTGCCTTGCGTGTATAAATTTAGCTGAATGTCTACACCCTGTAGTGTTAGAGTGAATTCTTTTTCGTAATGTATAATTCCAACTATGTATAAATTTATATATATATATATATATATATATATATATATATATATATATATATATATGAAATACACCCTAACATTGAAGCGTGGAAACATTAAGCTTAATTTATTCACGCAGCGCAAAAGGAATACCACAGATATGGGTTCTCATTTTTAGTTAGCATCTATTATATTACTGATGTTTTAACTCTGTGTTCATTCTTAACTTAAGTACCTATATATTTGTTATAAAATATAAGTTCTTTAACATATCATTTAACAAATAATAATAAATGTATCTTATATTACCTTCAAATAAATTGTAATCTATAAAGTGTGTCATTTTGTTTACAGTGAGATCACATAACCTCCCGTCATCCAGAACTATTTCAATGAAATGTGACAAATGTGGAATTGAATTGCCTAAGAATGAATACAATTATCATTTGAGAACCAATTTACATAAATCGAATTGCATATTGAAAACTGATTTTAATAATATTG
>JALPQI010008050.1:0-46372 GCA_025490895.1 Thaumatotibia leucotreta | reverse complement strand
TCGAGTGGAGACCACGGCTAGGCAAACGCAGCGTAGGACGTGCACCCACAAGATGGACAGACGACATTATGAAGGTTGCTGGGACACGCTGGATGCAGTTCGCATCTAACCGGTACATGTGGAGGTCCAGAGGGGAGGCCTATGTTGAGAAGTGGACGTCTTATGGCTGAGATGATGACATACTGAAATTTTAATGAGTTATTTTCCATTTAAGGGCATGTTCAGTGTCATGTTCTGATTAGGAAAAAGGCGGAAGAATTTTTTGTCTCCCAAACAAATTAATATTAATTTTCTATGGAACGTCGGCTACTTTGATAAACCTGCCTCCCAGAAAAACAAAAAAAACACGTGAAAAAAATTCATCTATTAAACTCAAAATCATATTATGAGTCTTTCCGGTGGACATTTTAAAAGTTAAGGACTATAAGAGCTAATTTCCCTATTAAACCCTTATTGTTATTTAAAGGCACTCCTTTCCTATTGATTTGTATGATAAAAATCACGACTAAACACCCCTACCAGTTGCTTACTATTGGCCACAGGAAAGAGGGTCTCTACAGTTAAGCTGAACAACTTTTTCTTTCCTGTGATCGATAGTTAACAGCCTGTGGACAGGTAGCAATGATTTTTATCATATAACGCAATGAAAAAGGAGTACATCTTAATGGTGTGAAGATAAGGCTTTCATAAGTAAATCAAGCTTTTTAGGCCTTAACTTTTAGATTGTCCACCGGAAACACTCCGAACATGGGTTTGCGTTTGACTCATTTATGTAATTGCAATGATGACTGTAGTTAAAATAAATTATTTAACATTACGCACGACATATAGTCCGTGGGCTAGTCGGTCTGAAATTAGAAAACGGTATAATTTGGGGGTACCAAGTGTCCTTTTTACAGTAGTTAGACATATTCATAAGGATGTTAAAAAAGTATGATAGACATCTCAAAGTGGTAGCTAATAGGCATACGGGCTATTTCAAGATTTTCGTTGTATGACAGGTATGGTAAAAATTAGGAGGTACAAATTTTCCTTTTCACGGCTGTTAGGTAAGCTTATAAAAACGTCAAAAATGCAAGATTGCCATTTATAAGTACTACCTAACAAAAATGGGGGCCAATCAAAGATGGTGGATCTCAAGTTTTACAAAATCAAGTATATATCGAGAACTATTAAATATATCTAATTACTCTCTCGAACAAAATTAAAGGCATATTTGTAAGCTTCATATTTTGCGTATACACCATATTGCTAAAACCAACCAATAATTAATTAGGACCAAATTTATGAACATTTAGTGATTTTGATTTTTTTTGTGTCGTGTTTTTACATAGTAGTCATGACGCTAGAAAAATTAAATATTTTTTTAAAGATAGTGTATTTAATAAGCTTTAATTTGATGTATATAACTTGTTGGTGGTATTAAAAAAAAGACCCATAAAAAATATTTAAATGAATTGTAGTCACATAATCCACCTTATACTTAGTGATTTAAGAGGCCATGGAAGTGCCACTCGTAAATAAATAGTGCTTATTTCAAATAACCAAGATTGAAAAATATAAAAAAAAAAACTGAACTGTGAGTCGGACTTGCGCACGAATGGTTCCAATTATGACTACAATTCATTTAAATATTTTTATGGGTCTTTTTTTAAATACCGCCAACAAGTTATATACATCAAATTAGACCTTATTAAATACACTATCTTTAAAAAAATATTTAGTTTTTCTAGCATCATGACTACTATGTAAAAACACGACACAAAAAAAATCAAAATCACGAAATTTGAATAAATTTGGTCATTATTAATTATTAGTTGGTTTTAGCAATATGGTGTATATGCAAAATATGAAGCTTACAGATATGCCTTTAATTTTGTTCAAGAGAGTAATTAGATATATTTAATAGTTCTCGAGATATACTTGATTTTGTAAAACTTGAGATCCACCATCTTTGATTGGCCCCCATTTTTGTTAGGTAGCACTTATAAATGGCAATCTTGCATTTTTGACGTTTTTATAAGCTTACCTAACAGCCGTGAAAAGGAAAATTTGTACCTCCTAATTTTTACCATACCTGTCATACAACGAAAATCTTGAAATAGCCCGTATGCCTATTAGCTACCACTTTGAGATGTCTATCATACTTTTTTAACATCCTTATGAATATGTCTAACTACTGTAAAAAGGACACTTGGTACCCCCAAATTATACCGTTTTCTAATTTCAGGCCGAGTAGCCCACGGACTAATAGTTAATACACGACGAAAATATTAAGTACTAAGATGTAGATTGCAGTAATATTTGTACAGAACTTCTATTTAATAAATTGAAAATAACTTAAAAGAGTAGGTCATTTGGCAGTACTCAAACGTGACGTCACTTTTGAGTATTTCATATAAAATTCCATAGTGGTGATCGTTTTGACAGTTCGAAAAAAGATGCTGATTTGACTTGCCAGTCATCAATCAGCATGCCATTGGAAAACGATACTGAATATTATAAGCTCTTAAACGGAGAACAACCAATATAATTTTACGGCGGTGTACAGCATGATATTTTAGGGTATAAATCAAAGTAAGATTATAATAATACATCCACAGGTTCGCCTTGGTCTACTCCTAGGCCATCTCACGTAGCATGTTAGGTGCAGTCGAGCACAGAGTGATGTATCCATATTTGGACCTTGTTACAACGCGATAAGATTGATCAAAAGGGGTAAACAACTTTTGTTGTGACTGTACATTATGATAATTTATCTGTTTATTACGTTTTGTTGACTACTGTCCTTATAGTAGTACTAGTAGCTCAATTATATCTACGTAGTTTTTCTAAAATTGAGGAATAACATTTATAAATTAAATAATTATATTTCCATTAAAAGCAATGTTATCATTGATTTCCACATAGTATTCTTTTTTTTTAATGACAAGCTCGATCAAATTCTCCGTGAATTCTCCCATCATGGCTCACAGACTCGTATTATGCTATTATGAAACGAGGCAAAGGCGAGTACAAAATACTCTTCTAACGCCTCTCGTTATGCACCAGTTGCATAAACAGTGTAATGAATTAAAACAGAGGAGAAATTTCAAATAAAGTTATATTCTATTATAATACTAAACTATATCTACCAATGTCTTATTTCATCAGTTGACGATTTGTATTTCTACACTTAATACATATTTCTTCACAGCACTCCCCATCTTATAAAATCTCTGACGACTCCGTTTATCCTCTCCAGAGCCAGCTTGTTGGGTTTGACCTGCATGCTGGACATGTCGGTGAATTCTGGGGCCTCTTCAGGGTCCACCACCAGCAGAGCTGTTCCAGCCAGGCTCATCACTAAGCCATATATTTGAAGCTGAAAATTTAAAATTGAATTAATAATCACGTGGTGGCAGCAGTAATCTAGAATACATTTGTAATTTATTTACAGACTTCAAAAAAGGAGAAGGTTCTCAATTCCACTGTTTTTTTTTTTTTGTTGTACTCCGAGAATCGTGAACCGATTTTTTTTTGTGATCAAACGTGTATTAAATACCCCCGAGATGGTCCCGTTGCCACCAAGTTGGGGTCTGGTGATGGGATCTTGGAGAAATCGAGGGATCTCTTCAAATGCTATAGGTACCTTACCTACATGTATGGCGCTTTTAGTAATTTTCATTCTTTTACAGAAATCTGCATTCAGAAAGTAGGATTTGAGGAGACCAATGATGGAAACAAATCGAAATGTTGGAGAAATCGGTTGAAGTCGATTTAAAAAAATGTTAATTTGGTGATTAATGTAAGCACAATGTGTAATCTTACACATGACATTCTGGATGTGAACAATGTAATTTATATGGTAATCAAACGTTGTGCAAATAAATAATTCTAAATCTAAGCCTAAATCATTGCCCCAACTCTTCCCGCGAGTCTCGTAAGAGCAAACTAAGGTATAGAAGTGGCATTGATTATTCTTGATAGAAGATTGATGATGGGCAGCAGCGTCACCATAGTGGACACTTTCCTGCTATTGCCAATCCGCTTACCCAGCGTAGTGATTATGGGCATTTAGCTCCTAATTCTTATAGTTTGTGATTTCTAAGAATGAACTTTTGATAGTTATATTTTAATATGAGGGTAAGATTCAAAAGTCTCAAAAGTTCAGTCTTAGAAATCTTAGAATATATCAAGAGAGGCCTACGTCCAGCAGTCGATTGAGATAGGCTGAGAGGTGATTTTATTTGGCATTCATTTACACAAAGGTCATGGTCGAAGTGGACATGGGTCGGATTGTATCCGTTGCTCTTTGGTCTCACTCAGGTACAACTTAATTTAATTTATAATTTATTCATTTTATTTTATTTTCTTACGATTCGTCCCACAGTTGACATTTAATTTGTATATTTAATTTCGGGTGTGACATAAAATTCATATATAAAATGAATATTTCATGTTATTTGTGCGTGGCCGTGTGGTGACGGCAGTAAGAATACATTTGTCACAACCCCAACTCCTCCTGCGGGTGTCGTAAGAGTCGACTAAGGGATTTAAGTGTCACTGACCATTATTTGATAAAACTTTATTGATGATGGGCAGCAGCGTCATCATAGTAGAGACATTAGCGTGGCGATTATGGACATTTACCTCTTAATGCGTCTATACGCATACTTAATAGGAGATGCCTACGTCCAGCAGTGGACTATCATAGGCTGATGATGATGTGATGTTAGACTAACACTAGGTTAAATTCTTAAAATTGTTTGTTTTGTGTTTGTTATTGTTATTACTAATTACTGCAATATGGATATGGACATTGGTCTGAAATAAATTTATTCATTCATTCATTCATAATCACGATCAAATACTTTGTATCACTCAGTCAGTGTCACTAATTACACGGTGTACCGAAATATTTAACTACTTTGGCTGTTATAAAGTACCTATTTGAAGCTAACTGTATTCAATGCGTAAATATGGACGAAGTAAAATCGAAAAAAGGTTCGTACACTAACGATTTTTTTTTTCTTTGTTGCACATTGCGTACGTAAAATTGGAAGTAAATAAAATTACGCGTACGTTAAAGTTGTGTAACAATAGTACATTGTACCGTTAATTACCGATTATTTTATTTCATTGCAAGTATGAGAGAAGCACTTGCTTCGCCTGGAAACCAAACTTCAGGCTTTGTATCTCTATTTGGTCTCGCTACGCTCGGCCGAATATACCTACCCTGCAAAGTTTGGATTCCAGGAGTCTGCAGTGTCAAACTATCGACAAAATTGAACCCTGACCCACAATGGAAGCTTGTTATAGTAACATTGAAAGTCAAATAAAATTGTACGACATATTCCTTCAATAGCCTCTCAACACCGTCCCCAAATGACGGTGCAACGACCGTCCCACCATCGTGGGATGCTACCCGGCCACAGCTGCAGTAGCGAAAACGCGTGAGACACTTACTCCAGGAGGAGTATCGTTTTTATATTTGATTTGATACTACAGATGCTGCAATTTCACTGTCAATGTTACCATGACAAGCTCCTATTGTGGGTCAATTTTGTCGATAATACTATTCAAAAATACTACCTCTGACAAATCATTCTCAAAAGTCTCCTTCGGATACACCTTTTCAACGTCTACATGTAACTGCTTCAGCCTCAACGTCAGCTGCGTGAAGTAGTGGTCCAGGAGTCGCCGGTAGTGGAGACGGCGGAACTCCTCATCAGAGCCAGAGAACATCAAGTAAATGAGGTCCACTACCGGATTCCCAATCCTCAGGGTCTGGTAGTCGAGTGTGATGATCTCGAGTTTGCCGTTCTGGAAGGTGGAGTTTTAGAAAACCCTCAGATTAGTCGTGTCGATAAAAAAGTATCATTGTGATGTAAAAAAATTTATATTTAAGATTCAAATGTGAAAAGTAGGCTTTTTTCAGGACGAGTATCGGTGACTATACAAGCGAAGCGAGTATTTTAAAACCGATACGAGTTAGAAAAAAGCATACATTTCAACGTGTGTCTATGTAGGAAAACCAGACTACCTCGGCAGTACCAACCAGGCCGTGGGGAAAAGTACTATGAAAATTCAATACCCCACACGAGCGAAAAAAAAAAACATTTTCTGTGTCTTTAGTTTACCCTTAAAAAGAGGACTTTCTTGAGCATATATTACGCATTGTAAATAGATAAAAAGCATATGCATAACACGTTAAAAGAAATCAATAAACCAGTAGCAGTCGGTTATATTATATGACTGTCCATTTGGTTAATAACTTTATTTACAAACAACAAAAGATACATTTATCAGCAGATATAAAACAGCTGGCCTATCCATTCTGCAATCGTATACGATAAGCGATAAGTAATAAATGTATCAGCATGACAGATTTGTACGAAAAGTAATGTGACCATTTACATACATTATTATGGTCACGTCACTTATCGGTTATCGTATATCTACGATTGCAGAATGCCATCTTGGCTAGGTTTGCAGATCCTTGGAGCATGACGTCAACCAAGCGTCGCATTTTACAACGTAAACTATCAAAAAATGTAGTTAGCTAAATATAAGCCTATAGAAAAAAAGACAGGACATTAATATAAATTGATCTGCTTATGGATTAGGTAGACACATAAAATAGGTGTTACAGCGTTTCATTTTATTTTGTTCATTTTCATAATTTTGAATTAATGAATAAATTTTGAGTTATTTCTACTTAGAATCAAAAGAGCGACATCGAAAGAGCTTTTGATTCTAAGTAGAAATAACTCAAAATTTACCCTTGTATTTAAAATTATGAAAATGGACTAAATAAAAACAAGCGCTCAGTTATTTTTATCAAATTACTAAGTAATGTAAACAAAAAAAAAGGTTGTTATCTCCGAAATAGTTTGAGCTAATCGTGATTATCATGAATGAAATCATTTCTAAAGTAAAATTTAAAAATAAGTTATCTATTTTTACAAGTAACAGCTCTTTGTAGGAGTTTTTAAAGCTGACTGAATTAATTTAATTACACATTAAACTGCTTTTCCACACAAACACATTTCGTTGTTTGCCTGTTGTACAGACACATCTAAAAATATAATTCTGTTGTAAAAGTGACCATATTTTCTTGCAATACGGCCACATCTTCCATTAAATCAAAATATGACCGTATAGCAGGCACACGATGATTTGGTCACCTGAAAAGGATGATTTGCATATTCAGTGTTATAATTACGATTAGGAAAAACGGCAGGCAAGCATTACACTACTATTTTTATCCGATATAAATGTATCCGTAATAAATTAAGATTATTATATCTACTTGTAATTATAATTCCGGGTGTTCCAAAAATAACGCAAGATTTAATGGATCTAATGGAAAAACATATTTTTTTTTACAATAATTATGTTTTCTCTCTGATACTTACATAAGGTATACGGAATAGGGTTCAGTATTTATATACCTAATTTGTTTATTTTTTTGGTCAAAGTTCTATGTCAGCAAAGTTTTGAAGATGCAGCAACAAAATGCAGCCACAATTTTACAAAATTCATGGCAAATTTGAACAAAAAGTTTTTCCCGATCAGCTATACCACACTAAACTCCTTTTTACTTTATGATTTGAAGAAATAAGAAATTCAATGAAGAAATAACCATTTATCATTGATTTCAAATATTGCGCTGTTTTTGGTATAAGCAATCTACTTACTCGTCGTCTGTGCATCAAATTACTTGGTCGAAAATCTCCATGAACTAGCATCGCCTGCTTTCCCATTATACCTGCTAGCAAGTTTCCCACCCACTCTACATCATAAAACTTCACTAATTTTTGTTTGTATTCTTCTTTTAAATAGTTACACGTATCCTGGATTGCTACAGCGAAAAACTTTAATAATTCGATGTCGTTCATGATACTGAGTTCAAATGGTTTCACGATCTTTTCAAAATCCACTGGATTCTCTTCTCTGAGAGCAAGTCCTGTAGCATGAAATTTCGCTAATTCTGTAACCGCTGTAGATGCGTATTCCCAAGTAAAAGGTTTCATTCTGTCAAAACTTTTAAATCCTTTTATTTCTAGATTCTCCAATATCATGGTTTCTGTTCCTAGAGTCAAGTCTTTTCCGTAGTATTTAGGTATTACCAGCCTGTCTTTTTCAGATACATTATTCTTGTTGTAAAGTTTTTCATAGGCAGGCACGAGTTCTTCGTAAAATATCCCTTCTGTGACGTATACTTGGACAGCATTTGGATTAGTGGTTCTCAAGTCCTGGCCAAAGCAAGCAACTTTAGCAAATAAATGGAGATCTGGCTTCAATGTTTCAGAAATTGTAGCTAAATACAATACTGATGAATAGTTAGCACCTCCAGATGAAATCGGCTTGATATCAATTTTTCCATTCTCATAGTTTTCCTTCTTAGCTATCTCTTGAATGAGTTCTTTTAGCTTTTCTTCTGCATTCGCCATAGTTGTTAAGCAATTATGTACGTCGCACAGTTGATTAACTAAATTAACAAATGATCCAATGGGCGATATTGTTGCAGTATTTATGTGGTTTAAGTTCGTTAAAGTAATCTATAATACTTAGATAAGGAATTAAATGTCATAACGTTGATTCCACAATTTCATGATTACCAATCTAAGCTAAATCTATTTATAAAGAATATGTTGTACCTGTGTAGTTAAACAGTATGTGTCACACAACTGACAACAAAATATGTCGATATGCGCTCATTAGTCATTATCATTACAAATCTTAGCTATTTGGGTTTTTCATATTTAGAATGACTAGCATTTTGGATGGTGAGTAATGATTATAAATAAATGTTTTTGATAGTGAAATAAATCCACAACGCCACACTTTAATACAATGCAGTCAAAAATCTAAGACAAATAGCATAAAATTTATGATGAAAATGCTGATTACTTTTTAAAAGACACAGGTTTCATGATTTTTGATGAATCAAAATCATCTGTAGCTCTACCACGAGTTGGAAAATAAAGAATATGTTAAGATTACTCGATACGTAATGCATTACACTTATATATTCTGCGCCATAAGTATTTTTTGAGCCAATCGCCAGAGGGGATGCATGATGTTAAGTAAGTAGGTAACTAATCATTGCAAACCTGGGTTAATCGACGATATATTTTACTGCAACAATTTTCTCGTATTTTATTGCTTGAAACTAGGCGATGATGTGGTGTAATATTATCTTCAGAAACAGACACATCGTCATCATCAGCCTATCTCAGTCCACTGCTGGACGTGGGTTTCTCCTATTAACTATGCGTATAGATTAGGAGGTAAATGCCCATAATCGCGACGACGGGCAAGCGGATTGACGCTCGCAATAGCTCGCACTATAATGATGCTGTTGTCCATCAAAGCTCTTCAATAAATAAATGATCAGTGACACTTCTCACTTAGTCGACTCTTACGACACCCTCGGAAAGAGTAGGTATGTTACCCATACCGAATAGCAAATTTCTAGTAACAAGCTACCTATGCTGCGGACAGACAGACAGGTAGACAAACCAGATCCTTGTTTACTACGGAATCCTAAAAAAGATCGAGACAATATTTGAAGCCGGCCTAACGCCTATAGCTTTACAAATAGCAAGTTTTCTCCGTAGAAGACTCCTCTCATTTTGTGATCAGGGTGCTTAGACAAGTTGCCAATCGCTAACGCTTAACCCATTAACCGCCGGTGTCGTATATATCCTACCTGTGACTTCAATGCTGCTAGCGCCACAGTCGCATATTTACAACACAAGTATTGACAGGGATTTTAGGTGTAATATGTAGTCCTTAATGGCTATGCAACAATGATAACGAAGATCCAAAGGTCAACTTACAAATATGAGAGCATTATTTCTTTCTTCCTATTGCCTTTTACGAAAAAAACACAAATTTATTATAGAGAAGAACTCGTATGGCTAAATACTGTTTTACCTCAGACGTGTCCTGCCGCAGTCGTATATATCCAACAATAGTGATGCGACCAATTTTATCTTGCTTTATTTAGAAGTTGTGCATATGGTTTACACGAATTAAGAATAATACGTAATAATAATGCAAGTAATTGTATTTGTCTTTAATCTGAATAATAATCATCACACTTATGTTTTTTATTATTATTTAGAATGGAATTATATATAATTTATTTGACGTTCGACTTTATACGATGATTAGTATCTACAACACTAGTACTTTCAATGCTATCTAAAGTGTCCAGCGCCAGAGTCGCATTTATCCAACTGCTTATGACGTCATAAGCGTGCACAATTCGATAATAGTGAGGGTACTTACTTATGATTAATAACAAATTTATTAGTGGGTAGGTACTTATATTATCGGATTCACTTCATTACATACTCACAGTAGAGGCCAGCAGTAACTAGCAAAATGACAACCGTTGAAGAATTAATAAGAATTTTGGAAGACTGTGAGGAACAAACTGAAGAATTTGAGACAGATGATGAATTAGAATTAGATGAAAAGGTAATGAGTGCTGTCTTCTTCAAAATTATCATAACAGCGTTAATCAAAACATTCCTTTTTTATTTAAAGTAAGATTTAATTGAAATCGTAGTATACTTTTGGTTTAAAATATCTATGACAATTTATAATGGAGTACAAACAGACATTACAAAATATAATTTACTGTTATCATTTACTAAAATTAATATTGGTAATAATATCGATTACCGGAAACGACGCCGTTTGCAAGCACTATCCACTTTAACATTTTCCTATTTCTCTACCGCCGGAGTCGTATATTTCCAACAATAGGGATTCCAAAAACAAAATTTTCTTAAAATATTGTCTCGCTTTAAATCTAGGTTACAGTAGTATTCATTTACTAAATTGGATGCCGTTTGATGTTGTTTATTTTAATTTTATTAACATATGACGTTTATTTACATTTTATAAATAATACACAATTTTGTTATCTTTTAAAGTATACCACATGATAAAATATCGTAGCAGCGATTACATCACTACGGTTTCGGTACGAAAACGGCGTGTGGCGCTAGAGGCACATAATTTTAACGGAGCAACCGGCGGTTAATAGGTTAATCGTCAATCGTAACTGTGAATTTTCATGAGAAATCCGTTTACCATTGAGAACATTTTAATTTTGATTAGAGATTATTGTGAAATGTTCGCAACAGTCGACGCCTGCGACATTTGACGCTTGAGTCGACACAAGTGGCTCTATCAATTCGTCAAGAGCCATGTATATTTACCCTAAAGTTCAAAAAACAATACCAAAATCTTTCTATGAAAAAAAGCACATTTCGCAAAATTGTCTTCGGTGCATTGCTATTAATATAAGGGGATGTGGGTATTTCTTTTACACATTTAATTATGTGGTCCGCATTAGCAGAGGATGTGCAATTGTGCATTGATATTTCCTCTGACTCTTTGGAGAACCTATATGTTGGATCTTGTCTCATACCCAACTGAGACGTTAAGTGTTTGTTCATCTTGCAGAGCCCGGTCATGCTACAGGGCACCAGGTTTTGTGTCTCCGGAGCCCTCTTTTTAGCAATTTTACTGTCGAACCCTTTCCTTATTGCATTGTTAACAAAAGAACAATAAAACAACTTCACATATTTATATTCTTTTGTAATATTTAAATCGCCCCCCATCTAATAAAATCCCTAACAACTCCATGGATTCTCTTCAAAGCCAGCTGGTTCGGCTTGACTTGGAAGCTGGTCATGTCGGTGAACACCGGCGCTTCATCTGGATCAACGACGACCAGCGCGGTTAAAGCCAAGCTTATCAGTAGTCCGTAAGATTGATACTGGAAAAGAAAGTGTGAACATGTTACGGTGACAAACATATTATATCGGCATCTGTTGGTACGCATTTTGTCTATTGGATAACTATGGCCGTTTAATATGAGACTGCGTCCATTTCCATTTCATACTGGACGGCTAATTGAAATTGACAAAATGAGTAAGTACGGTCGAGGAATTTAATTTCCTACCCATTTCGTACCTTGTCATAGTAGCTATAATATGACAGTCCTAGCAGCTTTCATATTGATTGTCACTGTAACAAGGTACGAAATGGGTAGGAAAAAATTCCTCGACTGTACCTATTTGTGAATAGGCTAAGCTTGTTCACGAGTGTATCCACACACTCATACGAATACTATTAATAATTTAGTGTGAAATAAGAGATCTGCATCACCTCCGACAGGTAGATCCACAGAATTAGATTTGGATAGAAGAAACAAGTTCATTCATTTGTATGGCGGCCGAGCGTGTCAGATTTTGTACTGAAGTTGTTACTTACCTATGATTTTAAATATGTCTCAGGCCCTTGAGTATTAATATTTTTTGTGTTGTTGCAATTAGTATTACTTAAGGAGGCATTATTAATGTTTTTATTCACTTCAACGTACAAAATTTGACGCCCGAAAGCCGCAAGCTGCGATTAAGGACGGACAACTCAGTAGATTTTACTGAGTTCATTTGACACGCTAAGTAGATACGTTTGCTTGATCTATGGTATATATGATATCTGTGGGTAGATCAAATAAAGCTATTCAGCTCACGAATTTTGTGAAAACAAATTGTTGAAAGACTAAAATTTTAGCGGCTAATTAAACTTCTTTGAAAAATCCGTGCATTTAAATTCTGCCTCCAGGAAGTATATAATAAAACTACCTTTCAACATGTTTGGTCGGACATCTAAAAAACCAATATTACTCAAATGTTTTCATAATAAGTTCTGTAATTATTTCCGTCACTTCTGAATGTCTCTCCACTTACTTGACAGTTACCAGATTTTTTGTGCCACTGGCATTCAATTCAAAATTAAACTCTATCAAATCAGAATACAAGATCGATCATGATTGATATATTATGATGTGCTTACTTGTCTTGTGTATAATGAAATTAATACCTGTTTCAGATCCTCTTCAAATGTTTTCTTCGAATACACATTTTCAACGTCTAATTGGAGCTGCTTTAGTGCCAAGGTCAATTGCGTGAAGTAGTGATCCAGGAGTCGCCGGTAGTGGAGGCGACGGAACTCTTCATCAGACCCAATAAAGATGAAGTACATCAAGTCCAACAGCGGGTTCCCGATCCTCAGTGTCTGATAGTCAAGCGTGATGACCTCGAGCTTGCCATTCTAAATGTTAGTGAAATAAATAAGATCAAGAAGTAGGTATCGACTTAGGTTAGGTTAGTTAGATTCATCATCAGCCTATGTTAGTTCACCGCTGGACGTAGGCCTCTCCTATTAACTATGCGTATAGACGCATTAGGAGGTAAATGTCCATAATCGCCACGCTGGGCAAGCGGATTAGCGATCGCAGTAATGTGTCCACTATGATGACGCTGCTGCCCATCATTAATCTTGTAGAATGGTCTGTAACACTTTAATCCCTTAGTGGACTCTTACGACACCCGCAGGAGTTGGAGTGGTGACAAATGTATTCTTACTGCCGTCACCACACGGCAAACAAATGTAATATTATTATAATTAAATCTAACTAATCTAACTAACCGGCAGTAAGAATTTACTGCCGGTTAGTTAGATTTAATTATCTATGTAAATTGTACAATTTTGAAAATAAAGACCGATAAAAGATCAAGTTCATATCAATTTATATATCAGAATTAGAATACATATGTCATGGAATAGATTACAATAGAAAACCACATGCTACACGATACGAATAATAAAACCAATTAAGTAGTTATACAAAATAGCCTAAGGAGACGAAACAAATTATATTCCTTTTATTTGTCAATTTAAGAAATATAAAATATAAACAACAATAAAACACTAAAATATAACATTAAAAATCTAGATAAAAATACAAATAGGCTAAATAATTAATTATTCACAAGGTTTTTCAACCCGCGAAAAATGATAATCGTCAGCCTATTCCTTAGTCTAATTTGATTGAGGGAGCTATTTATCCTCATACTTACCCTTCGTCGGTGCATCAAATTGCTCGGTCGAAAGTCTCCATGCACGAGCACCATTTTACTCTCCATCATATCTGCCAATAACTTTACAACCCAGTCAACATCAGAGAACTTTTCTAATTTCCTTTTATATTCATCGTCTAAAAACTTACACGTATTCTGAATTGCAATAGCAAATGACTTTAATACTTGGATATCACTTATACCGTTATTTTCAAGTGGTTTAAAAAGTCTTCGAATTCGGTTGGATTTTCTTCTTTGAGGGCGTGTCCTATGGCATGAAATTTTGCTAATTCTGTAACTGCTGTAGATGCGTATTCCCAAGTGTAAATCTTCATTCTATCAAAATTTTTGAAATCTTGTACATCTAGATTCTCCATGATCATAGTTTCTTCATACGGTGTCAAAACATGAGCATAATATTTAGGTGTTCGTAGCCTGTTGTTTTGGTCTACGTTGTACTTGTTGTATATTTTTTGATAAGCAGGGATTAGCTCATCGTAGAATATGCCTTCTGCAAGGTATCCTAGTGTCACAGTTGGGGCATCGGCTCTAAATTCTTCTCCTAAGCAAGCAACTTTGGCAAATAAGTGTAGATCTGGCTGTTTAGTCTTGGAAATCGTTGCTAAATACAAACTCGAAGAATAATTAGCACCTCCAGATGTAATTGGCTTAATATCTATGTTTCCTTCCTCATAGTTTTCCTTTATAGCTATTTCATTGATGAGTTTTCTTAACTTTTCCTCGGCATTCGACATAGTTACAAATGATTTGAAATAATTTACGTTGCACCGGTGATTACTTCTACGAGTGTGGTTAGCTACAATATTGTTGCTGTATTTAAGTGTTTATAGTTTTCGTTTCAGTAGGTAATCTATATCTCTAAAATCTATAATAATCCGATAAAGTATTTTATCTCTAGTTATCTGTTCTTGAAAATTAATTGTTACAAAGCACAAATTAGACGTGTGCGCCGACTAAAAAAAATGTGCAGTGGCGTGACAAATATTCATATTTTCATATATTTTTAAAAAAATATTTTAAGTAATACATATTTAATGACAATAGATGTATTTGGAGGCCAAATGCAAAACTTTACATAACACATTCATATATCTATTTAAGTGATAAACATCTTCTTCTTTCTCTAACTAATGTTCCTTTTTTAACTTATGTAGGGTCTGGTCTCCGTGTCACTTTGCGCCATAATAGTCGATTCTGGTTTGTGATTTCATCAATGTCCTTGGCTAAATTATTCAGGTCGCTTCTAATATTGTACGACCACGTGGCTTTCGGTCTATCTCTTCCTCTCGGATGTTTGGAAGGGAAATGTACATCATCTATTTCAGTCCACGTCTGGATAAAAGCCTCTCGTATTATCTATGCGTATGTGCACATTAGTTCAGACTCGCTACAATCGGCAAGCTGGTTGCTGCTGCCCATCATCAATTTTCAATAAATTAATGGTCAATGGCTGTTCAATCCTAGGGGTGGTGACAAGAATATTCTCACTATATAAATATTTATCGCCGTAAACTTGGCCGTGTGGTGACGGCAGTAAGAATACATTTGTCACCACCCCAACTCCTCCTGCGGGTGTAGTAAGAGTCGACTAAAGGATTGAAGTGTCACTGAATTTTATTTGACAAAATATTGATGATGGGCAGCAGCGTCATCTTAGGGGACACATTACTGCGATCGCCAATCCGCTTGCCCAGCGTGGTGATTATGGGTATTTACTATTTACCTTCTAATGCGTATACGTATTAGAAGGCAGCTTCGTAGGCAGGGTCACTACCAACTAGGCTACAGAGGTTGACAAAGATACTGGTTTTCAATTTCAATATAGATACTGATTTTAAGCATTTTATTCACAAAATTAGATATCGTTCGCGACTCTCGGACCCTCTGGTTCAAAAATTTAAAATAGGCATGATTCATGTGGGTATTTCTTTTACACATTTAATTATGTGGTCCGCATTAGCAGAGGATGTCCAATTGTGTCTTGTTTCAGACCCAACTGAGACGTTAAGTGTTTGTTCATCTTGCAGAGCCCGGTCAAGCTACAGGTCACCGCGCATGTTTTGTGTCTCCGGAGCCCTCTCTTTAGCAATTTTACTGTCGAATATCCTTAGAGCATTGTTAACAAAAGAGCAATAAAACAACTTCACATATTTATATTCTTTTGTAATATTTAAATCGCCCCCCATCTAATAAAATCCCTAACAACTCCGTGGATTCTCTTCAAAGCCAGCTGGTTCGGCTTGACTTGGATGCTGGCCATGTCGGTCAACACCGGCGCCTCATCTGGATCCACGACGATCAGTGCGATTAACGCCAAGCTTATCAGTAGTCCGTAATATTGATACTGGAAAAGAAAGTGTGGGCATGTTAAAGGTTATCAGTGTGATCACACATACGAGGGACATGCTGAAAGTTTCTGGACTGAGCCACTTAGAGATCACTCACTTTATAGAAACAAATTATTTTCTGAAAATATAACTCTTTAGTATTTTTTAGGTAAGTATAATTTATTTGGTTAACATTTGTATTTTAGGATTTCATGCCATTTGAAAATTTTGTGTTGGGTGATTTTACGAATTTTACCCAAAATGTTTATTCTGTAACGTTTATACACTACTTTCAATATGGCCTTACTCAACGATGAAGGAGAAATGCGATTAGCAAAGCCCAGTTCTTGTAGAACTGATTTTAGTAGTTTTCACAAATTGTATTGCATCAGATTTTTTCTTATGCATGATTATAGAGATCAACGTATTTTAACAGGCATCCCCTAATTTCAAATCGCACTAAATGTGGTAAGTAATAGAGAATTCATAAAAAGTTTTATGTCAGGAAATCTGGACATCCTTAGGTATCCATGCAACTCACTAGAAATAAAAATCAAACATTTTTCCTTAAAAAATATATAGTCCCAAGGGATTACCCAAACCTTACATACAAAATACCGAAGACTGAAAATTCTCATATAAAATAATATGATCTAAAAAAAATGGGCTGCGAGTTTTAAATGTTGGTTCCATTGTATTAAAAAATTGTACACATTATCAAAAAGAGTTAAGAAAGGCGATAATTAAAACAAAAATGGCATAATTGATACAGTTTCCTAGTATCCAGAAACTTTCAGGATGAAATATATGCTATGCTGATTTAAGTGTCTTCACTCTAAATTAAGTACCTAGTTACTTGTGAAAAGGCTAAGCTTGTTAACGAGTGTATCCAAATAATCATACCAATACTAATAATTATTTAATGTGGAAAACGAGGTGACCTGCATCATTTCCGGCACATCGGACAGGTAGATCTAATAAATGCTAAAGAGAAAAGCAAATGTAGAAAGCTAAAGCCAATATGCTTAGCCAGTTAAACTTCTTTGAAAAATCCTTGTTACAAAATTATTATTTTTTTGCCTTCAGGAAGTGAATACTAAAAATATCTTTCAGCATGTTTGGTCGGACATCTAAAAAATTAATACTACTTAAGTGTCTTTTTTTCGTAATAAGTTCATAACTATTGTTTCCTTCACTTCTGACATATTTATCTACTTACTTGAGAGTTACCAGATTAGAGATACAGAGATACAGATTTTTTGTGCAAACGGCATTCAGTTCAAAATTAAGCCCTGTCAAATCAGAATGCAAGATCCATCATTATTGATATATGATGCTCATACTTGTCTTTTGTATAATAAAATTAATACCTGTTTCAGATCCTCTTCAAAGGTTTTCTTCGGATACACCTTTTCAACGTCTAATTGGAGCTGCTTTAGTGCCAAGGTCAGCTGCGTGAAGTAGTGGTCCAAGAGTCGCCGGTAGTGGAGGCGACGGAACTCCTCATCAGAGCCGATGAAGATGAAGTACATCAAGTCCAACAGCGGGTTCCCCATCCTCAGTGTCTGATAGTCAAGCGTGATGACCTCGAGCTTGCCATTCTAAATGTTAGTGAAATAAATAAGATCAAGTACTATATATATATGTTTGGTTACTTAAATTAGCTATATTTAATATATGTATAAATTGTACAGTTTTGAATATAAAGACCGATAAAAGATAAAGTTTAATAACAAAATCAATTTATATATCAGAACTAGAATACATTATGTCATGGAATAGATTAGAATAGAAAACCACATGCTACACGATATGAATAATAATACCAAATATACGAAATAGCCTAACGAGACTAAACAAATTATATTCCTTTTATTTGTCAATTTGAGAAATATAATAAAACATGAAAATGTGACATTGAATACCTAGGTAAAAAAACAAATAGGCTGAGGAATTAATGTTTCACAAGGTTTTTCAACCCGCCTGCTATACGTAAATTATGTAATTAACCTAGTAATATAAAAATTGCAAAACATTCTCATAATTACGGGAATGTTCTCGGAAATTGCGGAAAAAGAATTTATTATTATTATGTCATAATTGAGTAAACAAGGCAAAAAATATACCTTAAAAGGCATGTATATAGAACGGTTTTGGCATGATAAGATTGCTTGTAAAATTTAAATTGCCGAGAACATTATCTGTAGAAGTTTTGCAACTTATGAATTTTGTCTCCAGTACATTGCTAAATTAACCACGTCTAATTCGGTTTAGGGAGCCATTTATCCGCATACTTACCCTACGTCGGTGCATCAAATTGCTCGGTCGAAAGTCTCCATGCACGAGCATCGTTTTATTGTCCATCATGTCTGCCAATAACTTTACAGCCCAGTCAACATCAAAGAACTTTTCTAATTTCCTTTTATATTCATCATCTAAAAACCTACACGTATTCTGAATTGCAACAGCAAGTGACTTTAATACTTGGATGTCACTTATACCGTTATTTTCAAGTGGCTTTACAAGTTTTTCGAATTCGATTGGATTTTCTTCCTTTAGAGCGAGTCCTATAGCATGAAATTTTGCTAATTCTGTAACTGCTGTAGATGCGTATTCCCAAGTGTAAATCTTCATTCTATCGAAATTCTTGAAACCTTTTACGTCTAGATTCTCCATGATCATAGTTTCTTCATACGGTGTCAAAATATGAGCATAATATTTAGGTGTTCGTAGCCTGTTGTTTTGGTCTACGTTGTACTTGTTGTATATTTTTTCATAGGCAGGGATTAGTTCATCGTAGAATATGCCTTCTGCCACGTATACTAGTGCCACAGTTGGGGTATCCGCTCTGAACTCTTCTCCTAAGCAACCAACTTTGGCAAATAAGTGTAGATCTGGCTGCTTAGTCTTGGAAATCGTTACTACATGCAAACTCGAAGTATAATTAGCACCTCCAGATGTAATTGGCTTAATATCTATGTTTCCATCCTCATAGTTTTCCTTTTTAGCTATTTCATTGATGAGTTTTCTTAATTTTTCCTCGGCATTCGACATAGTTATAAATGGTTAGAAATAATATGCGTTGCACCGGTGATTACTTCTACGAGTGTGGTTATCTACAATATTGTTGCTGTATTTAAGTGTTTATAGTTTCCGTTTCAGTAATCTATATCTCTAAAATCTATAATAATCCGATAAAGTATTTTACCTCTATTTATCTGTTCATGAAAATTAACTGTTACAAAGCACAAATTAGACGTGTGCGCCGACTAAAAAAGAATCTGCAGTGACGTGACAAATACTCATATTTTCATAATATATTTAAAAAAGATATATTTTAAGTAGTAGTTAGTAATACACATTTAATGAGAATAGATGTATTTGGAGGCCAAGTGCAAAACTTCACATAACACATCTATACATCTATTTAAGTGATAAATATCTTTTTTTTTTTCTCTAACTTATGTTACTTGTCTAACTTATGTAGAGTCGGATCTCTTTGTCACTTTGCGCCATAATAGTCGATTCTGGTTTGCGATTTCATCAATGTCCTCGTCCAAATTATTTAGCTCGCTTAATATTGTACCACCACGTGGCTTTCGGTCTACCTCTTGTTCTTGGATGTTTGGAAAGGGCAATGCACATCACCTATTTCAGTCCAGGTCTAAATAAAGGCCTCTCGAATAATTATTATCTATGTGTATGAGCACATCAGGAGGTAATGTCTAGACTCGCTACGATCGGCAAGCTGGTTGCTGCTGCCCATCGTCAATTTTCAATAAATGAATAGTCAATTACGCTTCAATCCCTTAGTCGACTCTTACTATACGGGAAGGGTAGGTAGGGGTGGTGACAAGAATATTCTCAATATATAAATATTTATCGCCGTGGCCTTGGCCGTGTGGTGACGGCAGTAAGAATACATTTGTCACCACCCCAACTCCTCCTGCGGGTGTCGTAAGAGTCGACTAAAGGATTGAATTGTCACTGACCATTATTTGATAAAAGATTGATGATGGGCAGCAGCGTCATCATAGTGGACACATTACTGCGATCGCCAATCTGCTTGCCCAGCGTGGTGATTATGGGCATTTACCTCCTAATGCGTCTATGCGACAACGTCCAACGTCCAACTTTCAAGTGGAACAGAGAGGCAACACATCATTCGCGACTCTCGGACCCTCTGGTTCAAAAATTGAAAATTGCTGGCATCGTCGGCCGCCCGCTCGGCGCACAGGTCTAGTCCAAAATCCAACTGTAATCTGTTGGAGGGTTTTTCAAAACAAATCTATAAAACTCGATAGTCATTATTCTCATAAATCTTAACTTATTGGTTGCCCTTATTCATTATTCAATAATAAATGTAATAGACTAATAGTTATTACTATTAATGCCTAATGTTATGGCCGTATTGTATGGCCAAGAGTTCCGATACACCTAAGAAAGAAATTGGCGATTTCGTAATTCTTTTTTTCCTTCTCAAAAATAGACCAATAAGATAACGTTACCTATTAACGGATTAGTTAGGAAAGTTTTTAAAAAAGAGGCAAAAAATAAGCATTTATGGATAGGCTGGATACCGATTTTTTATGTGAAAGTACTTTTAAAATAATGATGATAATGATGACATTATAATAATTTTAAAGATAATTTGTGTGCCTATACGCGGCAGATAAGATAAATATTTTATATTTATTGGAAGACAAATATTACTACAGTTTAAAGTAATATATTTTCTTCCAATGTACCTACATAAAGATCCAACTTGTCTGCCACGTATAGATGCACAAATAATCTTTAAAAGTATTTAAATAGGTTAGTAATTAAAAAAATAGGTTAAATATGAAATATGTTTAAGTTTCGAACATATGGCAACAACCGTTATTTGTATATAAACAATGCCATATTATTGTGTGTGATTTGCTGCCGCGGTCGACGCTCGACCTATTAACCTAGCCAGGGGCGCGAAACATTTAACTCTCTTTTAAAATCGTTTACCACGGCGATTTAATTAAGAAAAAAATTTGCTACATATTACTACAATATTATAGATATCCACTGATATGCTTCATGTAGCTTTTGCTAGATGTCACCAATCTTATTTTATATTGAAATAGAGTCTATCGCAAAAATCAAAGCATGTGAATTGCTAAGTACTTTTTTGTTGACGAAGTGGTAAAACGCATTACGCATTCCATTTATAATTCTATTTTTTGTTATTTGTGTTGACGATCGTGATAACAATTCCTATAATTTTGATATGTATGCAAATTTATTATGTAATCTTTTATCATGAAATAAAATAATCTAATCTAATCATCCAATTGGGGAGATACGAGTATGTGGGACTCCCTCCAGCCTTAGCGAAAGGGGCTGGAGGTATACTCACTAAAACCACTCCGGCATCAATATCGCAAACCAGTTACGAGGAAGCCTAAGATGCCTAAGATTCGACCGCAGCTCTCTCTGGAATGACATTTATGTGATAAATACATAAATAAATAATATTTTCTTCGGTTACCGCGAGGATTACACGTGAAATAAAACTATGAAAACGGATAAACTCGCAGATGTCATCCGCAGACCACAAACCCTGTAAGGTGTTCGAAACGTCGGAATGAAGTTAAAATTAGTTAATATACGCGAGTTTATCCGTTTCATAGTTTTATTTCACATAAAGAAATGTCCACATAAACATTTTTTTTTTAACTTTGTAGACCTTAGCCACAGTTGTTTTAGGCAATTTATGATTCTACCGGATCGAGAAGTTCTTATGTGTATTTATGTGTCTACGAGCCCCGATGCAGTGGAGTTCGTCTAGTTCGAAACAAATTTTACAAATTTTTGAATATTTTAAAAATGATCACATTATGCTAATGATAAATTGTATGAACGTTAGTCATGGTTAATGTACTACATTTCAAGAGACACAACAATCTGAAGTACGCTTTTGTTGTTTAATAAATCGATTTTAACAAACCAGTGTCTAAATTATATTTTCGTTCACCACCGTAATTCCGCGCTTATAAGCTTGACGCAAAATTCGCAGTGCATCAGGTGTACCATGTCGTCTTTAATATTAATGGCGTTCTTTACATTCATTGATTATTTATAAAATTAAAAATTGTGGAAAAAATTTAAAAAAAATACCTCTCGTAAAATAGTTTTTTTTTATTCTGATTTATGAAGTCCAAATATTTTATACTCAAAGAAACTATTTTAGTACTACTATTGAATAGTGAAGGTTTTGTCTCTAAACCTTTTCCCCTGGATGAACGGGATAATCTCGAAAAACTGTGTAACTGGACGAGAACATATGCATCGGGGCTCGTATAATATTTGTATCGTCGATTAGGCAGTACTCATAAAGGTGGGTTTACACCAAACGAGCGAATGCTCATTCTTTCCCCCACTCTACGAAATCAACAAACGGCGAATAACGTTTTGTGTAACGAACGAATTTCATAGAGTGGGGATAGAATGAGCATTTGCTCGTCATGTGTAAATCCACCTTAACAGAAGCGTTAATTGAGATTACCCTGTGAATAAATCAGTTTGTGAAATATTGTCCCATGATGTTTATTGTTAAAATACTTATACGTCATTTACACATTTCCCTGAAATATACTTAATGCACGACCGAAATCCCAACAAATTACATCCGAAATGTATTTTGACAACGTAAATTACGTTTGTACACAAATTCGGATTAGCCATGATGTCCATTATTTTGAATTAACATTGTTTATTTGTTATACAGTAACGAGGTTATTTTAGGGTTGTCACATTCTATATGCGTATTTCATCTTTTTGTATTTTTGTCTCAACCCTTGTACTGTCATCATTTGAGTAATAGTAAATCTAATTGCAAAGATATGAGGTCCACCTTAATTTTTAGTAGCACCACTAGAAGCAGTGTTGAAATTAAATTTACATACAGGGTGCTATCGAAATTAATACAAGATTATGAAACATGAATTTCTTAAAAATTTTGAACAACTTTTACTACGGGACCAATTATGAAAACTCAAGAAAAAAAACAATAAGTATATACTTCCATTGAAATGTGTTGAGATAGGTTGACCAATATGTATGGGATTGGGAACGTCGATTTTTTTCTTTAGTTTTCATATTTGGACCCATAGTAAAAGTTGTTCAAAATCATTAATATATTTCATGTTTCATAATTTTGTATCGCCATTTTGATAACATCCTGTATACTCTACCAGACCTATATATAAATTTAAGTCAAAGGCAATTTATTGAAGTCAAAGGCAATGACATGAGTAATGGCATAGGTAGCTTTAGAGATAGACACAATGACACAACTTTGATACAAATACATTTGAGACGGCCTCAGGCCTCAAAGGTAGGTTTGGATCTCAATAAGGGCATCTGTTTGTTCCTTAGTGGGATGTTTTGGTTGGTCAATATTATTTTACATGCATTTAAGTGTCTATTAGGAATGTATCCACTTGTGAATGTGTATTGAGTTGTCGTTGAATAGTAGATGTAGGTACCCAAGCCGTAGACCACTTATCATGGGATTAGGACTATTTGTGTAAGATCGTTCCATAATAATATTTTTATTTTTTTACTGAATCATCAGTAATTTGAATCAAGTTATATCGTCATATACCTTAGAGCTAAGTTGCTTAATTAGTAACACTACTTTACATAAATGTACTATTACGTAAGTTAATGATTTTTTTCACCATTGTCTCCATCTCTTTCCGTGGTATAAATGTCGATTTATTTCTGCTAATTTTTTTTATGTTTTCTAATATAATTTATTTTATATTTTTGGACAAAAAGGCTCAACCCTAGTTGTCCAGCCAATCACACTAGTTTGCGATTGATCTAATTGTAATATTGATGCAATCCCAGCCCAGCACACCAATCAGGATTGAATTGAAGGTTTGTTGATAAATATTTACAATTTTAGGTTGTTTTTGACGCCTTCCGTGTCAATATCAGAACCTGCGTATAGTTATGAAACTGTAGATCCCAGATTCATTATTTTTTTGTAAACATAAGAAAATATTTGCTCCTTATCCATGTTTTTTTTTCTATGTATTCGCTACCTATAGGTAAATGTCCTTTATGAGTAACCAACGAACAAGTGCTCAATGTGGTGAAAGAGAAGAGGTGCCTATTTACAACCTTTGTAAATAAAAGAGACTACACGATACGACAAATACATTAAGACCATCATAGAAGGGAAAGTTGAAGGTAATAGTAATATGAAGAGAGGGCCGCTGAGGAATACAATCAAAGGCTAAATAAGGTGTTCATAAAAATGCTCAAAAACATGTCCTAGTGCATTTTAATTCTGCGTAATAAGAACGTCGTAGTATATTTACAAGAAGATTCTTTCGATACACATTTTTGCACTTGACTGTACGTATACATGTACCAGGTGAAAGAAAAAGTAGACGTTATTTCGTATCAGACAATTAAAAAGCTCCTAGTAAGAACCATAGGAAAGTTGCTCCACCGACAAGAGTGTTTTTAAGTTTAAGAAGAAGGTATGTGTCTATCTATTACATTTATCGTCACTTAGTACCTACAACACAAGACTCAATTGAGCTAACTGCCGTGAGACTAGAGTATACAGGGTGAAGAGTGAACTGGTACTAAGAATTGTCGCGCTGAACAACTTTCACTGTGGAGACAACCATGAAATCGCAAAAAAATCGCTTAAAACTATCAATATCATATAATATTAACTATTTATGCAGAAAGCGACCTACTTCGATTTTTTGATAATGCAGAAAGCAACCAAACTCCTTATGTTAAAGCTTAAGTCAGATTGACCAAAATAGTAGTTGGTCGCTTTCAGTATAACAATGGTCAATTAAGTCATGCATGACAGTGATCGGTTTTTTGGATTTTCCCGGCGGGTCTCCTATAGCCTCGAAAGGCCCATTCTATTTAAGGTCAAGTGAAATAATAGCCCAGTGTCCTAAAAAAAGGACATGAGTTTTTGATTTTGGTACCTACAAAATAAAATTCATATGTTTTCTTTGAAAAATATAACGTCATGGGCCGTTATGAGTAAATTTTGTTGTCCTAAAAATACGACTTTGGGCCTTACGAGGATAGCAACTTGAAAAATAAACTTTAATATTGCCATATTACTATGTATTTTACAAAATATTATGTTCTTGTGTGTAAAATACAATAGTGTTAAAAAAAATTATAGTCACACCCGTAATTTTTTATATACGCGAAATCCCGCTGGGGGGAATCCAAAAAACTGATCATTGGTACCATAACCATTACAAAATGTGATATTTTCGCGATTTCTTGCTTGTCTCCATAATGAAAATTGCTCAGCATGACCATCTTTAGTAGGTACCCCCCTTACTCTTCCTCCACGACCCAAACTACACCCTGTATGTTTCGTAATAATATACATATTATTAACCGTCACTGTAATCTGTATCTGTACCTGTCTTAATCCTTTAATCAAAACGTCAAACGGTTGATGGACTTGTTCCGCTAATGAGATGCAAACAGCTTAATTGATACTAGCTTAGCTTTAGATCGAAGCTCTAAGCACTGATTGGATAAATGTCACACTGTGGTGTATATACAGACAAATATCTTAAGAGATTATTAAGTAATTATACATATTTATGGACTATTATACATTATATTTATGGACTTCACTAAATAGATTTATTTTTGACTTCACACTACTGTATAGATTGTACTAGTGTTTCTTATAGTACATGTTAGTATTACTATATTTTAAAGAATTCAAGTACATAGTTGGAAAGATACATGTAGCGCCATTATAATCCCGCATATGCTACGAAGCTTGCATTTAGAATATTTAAATACATCAAATATTCTATTAATTTTACTATTCTACTGATAATACATATTATAACATTTATTCATGAGTATGAGGTACATACTAAAAATAAAATTTAGACCGCTTTCATCAAAGTTCTCTAAATGATCCAAACAAACAGTCCGGATATACACATAATATATTATTATGGTGCCAATTTCTAGTCACTACCTGTTCTACTCTTTGTTGATTTCTGCAGAACATCGCGTTTTATTATAACGCACAGCCAGATCTCTCGAATATTCTTAACAAATTTAATAGTACACAATATTGAGTTATTTTATTACTGTTTTATTAATAATGTGTGCGATAATGTATTACTTAAATACCTACACAAATCAAATTGATTTTATCTTTTTCTTGTATTCTTAAAAGTATTTGAATACCGCGAAATAAAATACCAATTGAAACCAGAATATTCGAATCTTTCGAACTACGAATATAGCTTTAAATCGAACTATAACATTTATCTTAATCCATTAACACCGATTTAGTTCGTGACAACCGAAGTTTTCATTTTAACCCATCAAAGTAGGTAACTAACACAGACCAACCTTATCACCTGTCAGCAAAAACAATCGTCAGCTATAAATGGAACGTCAGCAAAAAAGTTGACGACACCTGGCTGCCGCGACCTTTGCGCGCAGCGCTAGTACGATGCTCGCGCGCATCCGCGCCGGTTCCGCTTCCGATTTTTGAAAATCGAACGCGTTCGAAACAGGAACGTTACATTCGAAATTCAAATTCGATAATGAGAGGACTTTATTTACTGATCGTCTTTTGTTTTTCGCTTTGTTTCGTTTTCACTTGTATTTTGTGATCTTGTTAGTGATAAGGATCTTAAATATGCTTAGTCGGTGATTTTTATTGTGTTATGTGTATAATGTGTATTGTGACGATGTGGTTTACTTTATTTATGTTAGTGCTAGTGCCTGTGGATCCGAGTTTGATTCAAGTTAACAATGTAGCAAATAATTACACAAGGTAAATTCAATATTTCGTCCTATTAGTGCAAATATCAGCTATCTGCACAAATCTGATTTTGGCAGAATCAATTTGACTATGATGATAATTGAATTCATCATCGAATCACATAATACGTGTACATAACTGGTATTTTCAGTATTAGGACGATTTTAACTCTTATAAACATACATAATACATTTACTCGTATTTCAAGGATTTTGTGTATAATAATGTGTATAATAAATATCTTGGGACATCCCACACAAAACGACCTAGTCCCACGGTAAGCTCAATTAGGCTTGTGATGTGGGTACCAGGCGACGATATATTTAATAGATAGATACTTAAATACATAGACAGCCAAGGAACAAAAATTCGTGATAAATATATACACAAATAATGCCCTCGCCGGGATTCGAACCCAGAACCTCCAGCTTCGTAGGCTCACTTCTGTACTAAAGTGTATACAGAATGTAATTACTCTAATTTATTATATACTTGCTTTATTATAATCGCCCGTATTAGACTTACTAACTGTATACAAGCCCTTTTGAAATTATTGGCGATGTGTCGTTGTTTACAATAAAGACAAACAGCACTATGTAGCACTGAAAAACAGCGTGTTGAATCAATTTTTTATAGTAAACAAATAATACTCACACAAAGACAATTGTAATTAAAACGGGTGCCTGTCGTGTCGCATAACGTCGATTGTCCTAAAATTGTTTGGCCGAGAATGTATGGCATAATGTTACATGGCATACTACTTGTTTAGCCTACTTAATTTTGCGCATACACGTTTAAAATACCTACACCATATTTATTCTAATATTGATTACTCGAATGTCGAATGACCTAAAGCATAATAATCCTAATGTTCATTGTAATAAATATTGTTTTCCCTACTACTCGAACTGTCAATTTTCACTGCGCCTACTTTTATCATGTCCAAAATTTCATTCAAAAAGGCATTTTAATAACAACATGCAAAAGATTTGAACAACAGGGTGAATGGTTAAAAAAAATGTTCAAGTAATAAACTAGGGCTCACGGTACACGTGTAACCCGCCAAACCGGATACCCGTGTTCTTAAGCCCGACGGTACTAAGAACCCGAATTACACGAACCCGCCGGGTACCCGTGTCCGTGTCCAATACACGGATACCGTTTACACGAAACCGCGTGCTACCCGGGTACCCGGGTACTTAAGACCGAACCGAACGGGTTTGAAATAATTTGAGCAAATGCAAATAAGGTCTATTATGAATGTAACCTGCAGCTTCGTTCGACACTACAAAACACTACCTGTTCAGGAAAGGTCAGCCGAACTTTTTGATGAGGTTTTATAAATTTCGACTCTATCTGTTACGCAATAAGGTCTATTTGACAAAATTAGCCTTTCGCTTATCTATCTAAGTCTCACGACCCATTCGTACGCTTCTCGTCAAGGACGTCCCCGAACCCGCGGGTAATTAAAGTCCGTGTAAATAATACCCGTGTACCCGTGTAGACGGGTATTATTTACACGGACTGTAATTACCCGTGTAAATCGGGCTAGAAACCCGGGTACGTGTAACACGAACACGGGTATGAGAAACGTTGACACGAAACCCGGACACGACCGCGAGCCCTATAATAAACCAGGGTAAAACCGACGTGGATTGGTTAGGTTTCGAAACTAGGGCGGAGTGAATGGCGTAGTCATTAAATACTTACGTATTTTTAATCAATCGTTTACACATCCTCATACTTACAAAGCCAAAAAAAGGGGGGGACGGGGGGCGAAGCCCCCCTCCAGGGGGGCTCGGGGGGCGGAGCCCCCCGCATTAAAAAAGAAATAATCTGAACATCCCCTACCTTAACTTGGATAGGTTCGTTAGGTACCTTTTATCCCTTAGAGCGGAAATAGAAGCCCCGCGCAGCGGGGCTTCGTCGACCGGTTCCCAGGTCAAAATTGCTCGCTTAAATTCTTTGGACAACAGGGCGAATTATTTAGTAATAGTTAAGTATAAGGAATAAAAAAAATATTTTTAAAGCTAGTTAAAGGTAGGTAATCACTATTAGTACATTAAATAGTAGGAACGTCACCATTATGCACAATATTTTTTCGATACATATACATTAGACACGAAAATCATTAGGACAAACAATATTTAGGAACAACCAAGTTAGGATTAACAATTTCGGCATAGCAAAAATATGCGCAACAATGTTTATGCCATTCATTTTTCGGCGTAAAGTTGTTATGCGACAAATTTTTCGAAATAAAAACATTATGCCACCCGATATAGACCCAATTAAAACACATTTATTTACTTTGCATACAGAAGTGCAATACTAACAAAAATAGTGGACCGTTTGTGGGCAAAAATGAAACGTTAAGGTGGATTTAGACCAAACGAACGTTCGCTCGTTCTATTTCGACGAATCACGTTTTGTGTAACGAACGAATTGATACGTGATGCATTCTATCGCACTCGCACATATAGGAGTGAGCGCGATAGCCTGCTTTACGTATCGAGTAAAACCTAACTTTACCGATATTTGAAAACTCATGATACGGCTACAGTAGCGGCTGCAGTACCATGAGATTAATGCTGTGATTCGATAGTTAACTTACTTTGTATCCATTACGCTCACGGTGGTACAGGGCGAACACCGAAATCCGCAAATTTCGGGGAAATTTACGAACTTCAGTGTTCGGTGGGACCGCTGCTCGCAAAATACAAAAAAATTATAGCCTGCTTTATTATCGAGTAAATGGTAAATCAAACCTTACTAACCAACTCATGGTACGGCTACAGGGTGCTTAGACAAGTGGAAAATCGCTAACGCTTAATCGTCAATCGTAAACGAAAGGTAACTACCCGTCTTTGTCGCACTAATATGAAAGAGTGACTGAGAGGGAAAACTACGATACGCTACCAAGCGTTAGCGATTGGCAACTTGGCTAAGCATCCACAAGGCCGAGTGTAGGTAATAACTTATAAAAAACGTCTTGATCGCATTTACGTTTTCATCGACAATTTCATACAAATGATGACGGCCTTCAGGTCTAGTGTGAGAGATCCCTTAGCCGCTTTTTCTCTGAAGTAATAATGAAATAGCCTAGCAACTCTAGCAAGGAGGGTAATTGCTACTTTACGGGCTAAGCTGTAAAACTTACAAGAAGTCCCGTTTAGATAAATGATAAACTTTTATGACGTTTAATTATGATTGCTAACGATTAACTTAAGTGACTGACGAGTTAAATATAAAGACTGTCAATCTCTATACAAGTTCCTGACAATCTCTGTAGCTCAGTAATCTATACCGTTCATAAGTAAAAAACAAAAAATAACAAACCTGAAACCTTTTTTTACTATTTTTATTTATTACTGAATACAAGCAAATTAAGTAAGTTCTTTAGATCAGAGCATGTTTGGGTCGGCAACGCGCATGTGACACCCCTGGGGTTGCAAGCGCCCATAGGCTACGGTGACTGCTTTCCATCAGGCGGGCCGTATGCTTGTTTGCCACCGACGTGGTATAAAAAAAAAAAGATAATTTGATAGAGACATTGAGGTCAGTTTTTGGAATCAAATTTTGGTGCAAAGTTTAACATCATATCGTTGGCCCTTTTGGTCTTATGAATATGTATACAATGCCGAAAGGGTCTAACGATACTGACACTTATCGACGTGCTAAGTTAGGAGAGTTTATGAAAAAGTGGGTCAGTCTTTAACAATTTCGTTCTTATTGCTGTCGTGTCATGGTAATTCAAATTTCGCTACTAAGCCACCAACATTATATAATGCAAATGAAGGCACTTTCATTACAGCAATGGTTTTTATTATTTATTTGTTTTTGGTCCAAGCTTAGAAATACAAATTTATAGACGCCGCATAGCTGGAAGACGACCTGTTACTCGTATAGTCAAAATCAATATAAATAATAATACATAAGTAAATATCATTCATAGGATATCTTATAGGTACTATGAACCAACCTTCAATCCTAAAGCTTCAGTCAAACTGTGAAAACTGTTTTGTGGTATTTTGTATTTATGTCACTGTATATTTACAGTTAATAAAGAAATAAGGTAAGGTGGGGGAAGATTGAATGGTTTTTTGATGAGATAGACAGTGTTGTGTTAAAACCCCCATAAAATAAAAACCTATTTACTTCTTATCAACTGTATAAGTTTGAAGGCATAGGCAAGGACTATATTTTCAGATTTTGTCAATAAAACTCGACTACGACTATTCTAACATATAAAAATAATATAATAAAATATATATTTGACAAAAAATTGACGGGGTAAGATCGAATGGTCGAGGGGTAAGATTGACATAGTTTCTAAAAGCTTTTAAATCAATGCCAACGCTTACTGTTGCTCGTTATTCAATAGAGTTTCTTACGCTTACCAAATACAAATGATTTTAGCTTAAATATTCCCGATAGGTATCCAGAAAACTGCAATTGAAAAAAAAAGTATTTTACTCTTACCCCGCTTTTCAGGAGAAAGGATAGTGATACTCAAACTTTGCATTGCAAATTCTTACTTGAAAGAACTCAACAATTTCTTTTAGAATACTTTAGGTTCGGTTAAAAATTTAAATAACAGTTGAATGAAATCAATTCCAATATATTTTATAAAATATATTAATGGAAAAAGTTTATTATGTTAGGGTAGGCGCCCAAAAATATCATATTGTTTAACTAAGAACAGCAGGACATAAGACAATTGTAGAATGAGAAAATCGCATAAGAAAAAACAGATTTCTAATTGCGCGTACCTAATGTTACGTTATGAATTTGGAAAAAAAATATAGGTGGCTGATCGGAATGATTGGCCGATTTGATCGGGTTGCTTTGTTTTTAATTGGATTCGTAAGTAATGTGCAACTGGCCACTAACAAGTTTGTTTTTAGTGTCATAGAAATTTGTATGGGATTCTTTTATACCCTAGGGCTTAAATTACTACTTTAGCCCCGCTTCGCGAAGCTATGGTGACATACTTTTTGAGCAGGAGAATAGGGCTCCCGATATACGTACTATTCGTCGAACCGTAGCTCCGTGTTCTTAACCCCGGCGGTACTAAGATCACGAATTTCACAGTCACGCCGAGATACGTACCCGAATCTTTGTTTGTATACGTATCTACGAATCTTGGCTTCGTTCTGGCAACGACTGCTCGTGGCATGGATCCGGCCGGACCAATTACTATGCAAACAAATAAGGCCTATTATTGAATAACAGCTTGTTTTTAAAGTACCTACGTATTGAGTATTATACTCTGAATCGGGACGAACGGTATTTTATTGATTAGACTTGCATTTTTCGTATCGATTTAAGTTATAGAATAACGTGGTAGGTACTGTGTTCTATATAACAAGCGACGGTGTTATTTATGGATTAGAGTTTATATTGCGATTTTGAATCACCAGATAGAAAAATTAAAAAAGAATGTTAAAAATATTTGGCCAAATTGCTATACATAAAAGATAATACAGTCGTTCATTTAAGTTTATTACCTGACGGGGCGGCCCTTTTGTAGATAAGACCTATACTTAGAATTTGCACGCGCAAAGTAGCTAACAATAGTTTGTCTGCGATGTAATTGACCACACGTGGTAATTTTACTGATAAATATGTTAACTTGGGCTTTTCCTGGTACACCTTTTGTTTGTGAAGTTGAATGAAATAGCCGCATCTTTGTTTTGATATAAATAAGCGGGGATGTTTTAGTAAATTTGAAAAGGGCAATTTCGGTTTTGTTTTTATACGTGTTTAGTCACTAATAAGATTGCAGGCCGGGCAGACTTAGCGAGAGTTTAGTCGAATTTAAATAAATTGTTTTTTTTATTATTTTGTTACGTTTTTGTATTGTTACTGTTGGTGAGAAGATAGCGTTTTTAAAGTGTATTAATAATGAAGATCAGTTGGGTGTGGAGTTATGCCACCAGGGTCGGTGACACGGCTTTATGCACTTTGTGCAATGATCGTACGAACAATGCGTTTTTGTGTCGTGGTGGTACAACAGGATCGATAGGAATAGGAAAGCATTTGAAAGCGGTGCACCTAAAATTTCCCGTCATCGTCACGACATCCAATGAGTTAGTATATTGTATTTTTTAATTATATTGCTATTTAATATCCTTTTATATTTTAAAAGTTCCTTATTTTGTAGGAAATAACGCTGTAAATTTGTATATTTATGACGCATTTATTTTGTTCCTGAGTTATGGGTTTCCTAGTATAGATTAATCGTTGTCTGGTACCCTCAATATTGATTTATGTATTTATTTATATCAACTTTATTGCACGAAAGAAAAACTTAAATGATGATATTTAGAACTAAGAAAAAATATTTACTCCGCACTGTGTTATGTATTTTTTAACTTCCGTTCACATCTCATTATTAAATTAGGTAATTAATACATGACAATGTGTCAGTTTTTATTAATATTGAACTCAGAAAATATCTATATTTTATAGTTCTGCCCTCATTACCTTAAAAAGTAAAATATTAATATGTAAAATTTAATCTCAGTACGTATACACGTTATCATACTGAAATTAAGTACAACTAAGTTATCGCACTTTACGTTAGAAAGGCAATTAGGTAACCACTAAATTAGATTCACAAATATCACGGAACATTCTCATCCGTTTTCCTTAGTCCTTAAAGACAACGCATCGAATCGTCACTCAACAACGCGAGCGGAACGGATCTGCGTGTAATTAAGATACGTATCCCCGTGTACACGTGTATACGTAACTTTATTGATACGTAGCCGTGTAACACGCAGGATACGGGCCTTAAAACCGTGGCCGTGTAACACGGCAACGGGGATCCGGCTACGGTTACACGAAACACGGTCACGACCACGAGCCCTACAGGAGAAGTGAAAATTACTACAACGAAATCAGAAACTATAGCTCAAAGACCCACATGGCAGTGCACGTTCTCGCCTCTTCATTAATTGCAATATAGCTCTTATTAGGTACAGTAAAGATTTTACATTACTTTACATTTTTTTACATGGTAATGTACCCCAAGCACCCCCGCCCGCTTCCGTCACATTTATCCGCAGGGTATAGCTATTAAGTGCGAATAATTACATACAAATAATTTATTAAAATTACGATAAATTATTATACCTATGGGTAAATAATATATTTCACGTTCCGACTGATATAATTTAATGAACATGTCAATTGTTTGAATAAATCTTACGTTAATTTATTTAAGTGTAAAGTTTGAGAATCCGTGTAGTTTTTTCTATGACTTTTAAAAACGGGGGAAGATTGAAAGATTAGTATTTCACTGTTACCCCATCGAAATTAGTTGGGTAAAGATTGAAACCTCTCGTAAATCTCAAAATATGGTTAATAGCTAGTCCTAGCCCCAGTAAATAAAAACAAAATCTAAAATAACACATAAATATTCAGTCAGAACTTATGTACTCACCTTATTAAACAAGCTATGAAGCACGGGGTAAGATTGAAAATCGACGAATTCACCACGAAATTCTGACCTTCACAAAATGTCACAAAACACGCGTCTACGCACTGTGAGTGTTCACTGCCGACTGAGCGGCAATAGGTAAAGAAATGGCGTCTTAAAGGATGTTACCAGCACTAAAAAATATACGCTCAATAGGGAGTTATGTGGGATTTTCGATCTTTCCCCTTTTTTCATCTTCCCCCACCTTACCCTACCTAATAATCATCATCATCATCAGCCTATGTTACTCCACTGCTGGACGTAGGCCTCTCCTATTAACTATGCGTATAGACACATTAGGAGGTAAATGCCCATAATCGCCACGCTGGGCAAGCGGATTGGCGATCGCAGTAATGTGTCCACTATGATGACGCTGCTGCCCATCATCAATCTTGTAAAATGGTCAGTGACACTTCAATCCCTTAGTCGACTCTTACGACACGCGCAGGAGGAGTTCGGGTGGTGACAAATGTATTCTTACTGCCGTCACCACACGGCATAACCTAATCATTTTTTTTTAAATCCATTATTAAATTAGTTCTAAGCGTCTTGAGCATTTACAAAGCAAACACATCACACACACACATCATCAACCTATCTCAGTCCACTGCTGGACGTAGGCCTCTCATTACCCATGCGTATGGACAAAATGGGTACTTGATCCCCGCTTCGGTTCGTTCCTGGAGCAGAGACTGTCCATCGCGATTCAGCGCGGAATCGCAGCGAGCGTGATGGGCATCTTTACACCGGAGACCAATCGGGGCAGTTTCGATCGGTAGGTTCTTTTAAGGATTTTTTCAGTACAGATGGAGCTTTTTTTACGCGCTAGTGCGAGAAATGTTTAATTTTACGTCAGGTCGAAATCTTCGGAGGGCCATAAATATATGTACCTACTAAAAAACGTCGTAACTACGATACTGATACGAAAACGAAATTCGTAACCCGTATCGATTTAAAGCACTCCCTTCGGTCGTGCTTTAATTTATCTCCACTCGTCTCGAACTTCAAGTTTTTCGCACTTGTATCGTAATGTACTATTTTAGATGTAATTTCAGTTTAATTTAACACTCCCTTCGAAAATAGATTCAGATTGAGATTCAATGGTTTATTCATGGTAAACACATAATTAACTACATACGATTTCTAAAATAAGATTTTAAAATAATCTTAATATCTTTGAAAAAAGGATGACGTCATGGGTTTGTTATAAGCTTATAATAAGTAAATGTTGTTGTCCTAAAAATAGGACGTTGGGCTTTACGAGGTAGTCGATTTATATGGCAATGAATAACCCTAACCTAACCATAATGATATAACTACATTAACTAGTAAAATAAAGAGAATATTAATTTAATCGTGACCAGATGTTGGGTGAAGGATAACCAACTCAGTCATTGAATGGAAACTATACGTTCATTCATTAAAGGTCGTTGACCTGAACGAATGAATCATTGTGATAAATCTGTAGTTAAAGCACTGACTGCAAGTTAAACTTGCATAATATTGCTATCAAATGCAGAGTATATTTAAATAAAAAAGAATCACTTCCGAACACAATGAAACGAGAAGGTATATTTAGTCCAAAATCAAAACATAATTGTTATCATCAAGATTTGTATTTTGCTGGTGTTAGGACCTCGTCCAGGGCCCGCCCGGATAGCTACCACCGTCTTACCCCCTGAACTCCTCGCAGCTGGGTAGAGCAAAAAATTAAAAGTGGGTTAAAAAGTATGTATCTTTTAAGATACACTACCAAGTTAAGGGTAACCTGCCGCTAAATAGCAGTGTTTGCACTGCTGTGTTTCGGTTTCGGGGTAAGATAGCCGGTGTAATTACTGGCATAGAGGCAATCCATCTAAATCCTCGGGGTAGGCAGCACATAGGCGATTTTTGGGTCACTATGTCCAATGTCCATGGGCCTAAGTTCCTGCTTCCCATCAGGTGGGCTGAGAGCTCAGTTGTCTACCTTCACCACATAAAAAAAATCATCGGCCCACAGCTGGACGTAGATTTACCCAACAGTGCACTATGTAACAAAGGTTTTTTTAATTAAAATAACCCAAATATAAATTAGACTCGATAACGGTATCCATCTCAATTATTATACCTATCAGTAAACGGTTAAAAGGCATCTAAATGTCATCCGGAAATCACGACAATGCGATGAGGAAATTATTAACATTTTTATGTAGGTCATATTTTATTGGTCATTTGTGAGATTTGTGAGTCACTGTCATACTTACTGTTGAATTTTAAATTATTTGACACAAAAAACTATTTCGAACGTGTCTCCTAATTTCCTTACAACATTACCATAAACAGTAGATATATCTACGTCAATTTTCTTATTGTAAAACCTATTGACCGCGTAAGAATACTTGTCACCATCCCAACTCTTCCCGTGGATGTCGTAAGAGTCAACTAAGGGATTGAAGAGCCAGCGTGGCGGCTATAGGCATTACCTCCTAATGCGTCCTTGGGTGAATATCTGAGCGTTTCAACCGCCTAATTTCGGTGGCATCATTTTTGCCGAAGTTACTAAATGTCTCAATGTCTCAACGTCTCAATGATGGAGGCACGGTACCTTATAAAAATGACAAAGTATAACATTGAGACGTTTAGAAACTTCGGCAAAAATTATGCCACCAAACTTAGGCGGTTGTAACGCTCAGATATTCACCCACCCACAGGAAGATACGGGGGTGGTGACAAACGTATTATTGCTGCCACCACGCGGCAGAGTATATTATACGCAGTATATATAATTATGGTTGGTCAGATTGTTAACAGGACTAGAGTGTAGAGCTGGAGTTGGTTCATACAAGGAAGCAATCATGACCGAGTGTGCGCCACATCAACACAGTTTTTACCGAATCACAGTACACAAAAAAGATCAGCAAGATAGTTTGTTTTTATATATTGTGGAACAACTGAAATTGTTTTATAAAATCGTTTTCGAGTTGTATTTTTATTTTTAATAGTAATGTACATTAGGGTGTCCCCTATTTTACGAGTTTTAGAAATGAATAACGCATACCCCCTAAATCGGTTTCTTTTACCTCAAAACACACTGAAAAAAAAATTCAGTTCATTTCTGTAACTACAACCCGTGCCGACTTTCATGCCATTTTCCTATACAATGTATGAAAATGGCCAAAATTTTTTTTCGATTTTTTTATTTTTTTCTATGGCATTTAAGTATACTACTGTCTTATAAACATTTTATCATAAAATTAACTTGATGAGAACAGAAAAACAATACATTATTATCAACTTACTGTCTGAATAATTTTTTTCATAGTAATTTGTATGGGAATTTCAGATGAAAGTCGGCACGGGTTCCTGTTACAGGAATGAGCTGATTTTTTTTTTCAGAGTGTTTTGGGGTTATAAAAGCCGATTCAGGGGGTATGCGTTATTCATTTATAAAATTCGTAAAATAGGGGACACCCTAATGTACATACTAGTAATTTAAATAAAAGATTGATGTCATTAGCCGCGAAAGCAGAGGACGTGGGTTCAAAATAAATAATAAATAAATAAATATCTTGGGACATCTTACACAAATAGACCTAGGCCCACGGTAAGCTCAATTAAGGCTTGTAATGTGGGTACCAAGCGACGATATAATTATATAATAGATAGATACGTAATAGATACTTAAATACATAGACAGCCATGACTAAAGTACAAATATTTGTGATAAATAAATACACAAATAATGCTCTACCTCCAGCGTTCGTAAACTCCTCTATTTTTTCTTTGGTGTAATATGACATCTAATATTTAAATAGTTTTTTTTCTTTGTTGATGGCTTCCGTAGCTCAGTCGGTAGTGTCCCTGCGAACTGTGAAGCTGGGGGTCCTGGATTCGAATCCCGATGAGGGGATGTCGCAATACGTAAATGAGATCAATTTGAGATTGCGTCGTGTTAATTTGAATTTACCAGGAGTAGATAAATAGCTCGCGCGAGCACTGTATACATATTGAAGAAGAATGCAATAGGCGCATTAGATGCATCTAAATTGAACACATCTGGAATTATGCTTTGTTTTTTAATGTTAATGTCATAAAAACTCTATACTAATTTGTAATAAATGTTTTTAAACTTTTCTGTCTTTATGTTTTTATTATCAATTAGTAAAATTTTTGATGCGTTGAATGGAGTTTAATTATTCCGCACGAAATGTAAGTTTTCTGTTTGACCCAATGGTTGACTGGTAGAGAATGCTTTAAGGCATTAAGTCCGCCATTTGCACTTTTATTTTTTTGTAATTGTGCAATAAAGGTTAAATAAATAAATAAATGGAGTCCCGCATTTTATAGCCAAGTCCTGCAATTCATTCACGAACATACCTACCACATATCTCTGAACTTTGGTCGGCAACCCTAGCTGTGACCGTGCTAACGGAGCAGAATTCAAATATAAACGAATGTAAAAAAAATATAGTCACGTTTTTTTACATTCTATCTCTCGCGAAAATGGCGAATGAAGATTGCCCCCATCATATCGATGTCCTACTAGTTTTAATTTATGTCCTATGACCGTGCTAACGGACCGGAATTCAAAGATAATCGAATGTAAAAAAAATCATAGTCACATTATTTTTTACATTCTATTTCTCGCGTGAAATGGCGAATGAAGATTCCCCCATCATATAGATGTCCTACTAGGTTTAATCTATGTGCTATGACCGTGCTAACGGACCGGAATTCAAAGATAATCGAATGTAAAAAAAATCACAGTCACATTTTTTTTACATTCTACCTATCTCTCGCGAAAATGGCGAATGAAGATTTCCCCATCATATAGATGTCCTACTAGGTTTAATCTATGTGCTTTGGCTATGAGAGTGCTAACGGACCGGAACAAACATAATCGTTCTATACAATAGCAAAACATGGCTCCTGAGAATCCTCACATTACAAAGCTTAATTTGCAGCCGACGCCGTCGCTACTGTCTGACAATTGAAACAAGTTAGTATGAAATATGTTTAGTGTTGAAGTTTACCACCAGCATAGTTAACTTTGTGGATTTAGTGTTATTGTCAAAGTCACCTAAAGTCAAGTGCATATACAGTGTGTTAATCTAATACGGACGACAATTTAAACCAGACATATAATCCATTAGTCTAATCAGTAATTAAAAGGTTTTTGAACCCCTAGAACGCATAATCGCCACTGGCGATTGCAGTAGTGTGTCCACTGCGATGATGCTGCTGCCAATCAACATTCTTTTAAATAATTAGTCGACTCTTACGACACCCATGGGAAGAGTTGGGGTGGTGACAAATGTATTCTTGCTGCCGTCACCACATACACGACTCAGCACGTCACCAGATATGTACTTTAGGCAAAGAGTATTACTTACCGACGAAAGAACATATTGTGCTCCTACTTTTTTGGTGGCTCCTCTTTTTTAGGGTTTCGTAGCCAAAATCGTCTGTCCGTCCGCCACAGCATAGCTCAGTGGCCGTTAATACTAGAAATCTGCAATTTGGTACAGGTAAATATACATATTAATCATGCCAACAAAGTGGTACAATAATAACATGAAAAAAAAATTTTTTTTCGGGTTATAGTCAATATTTTCAGAGATAATCGCTCTAGAAGAATAGTTATTTATTATACAAGGGGGCAAAGTTGTTGTTTAACTGTCGTGCCAATATTGAGACCTGAGCTAGCGAAAGATTCCAAAATTGAGCCACGAGCGTAGCGAGTGGTTCAAAAACTGGAATCTTGAGCATTGCGCCTTCGCAATTTTGTTCAACTCTCGTGCCTTGAGACCTTTCTCAAGGCACGAGAGTTGAACAAACTTTGCCGCCAAGTGTAATACAACTTTTTTCCCCTCACTATCGCGAGGAAATATGATTAAAAATCTGATCGAAATGTAAATTAACTTAAAGAAACCATTTAAAACTCAATGTCGAAACGTATCATAGAGTGGTATTTAAATATAGCCAATGGCTTACAAAGTCACCCATGAGAACGACCAATTTAACATGTGAGCTCCGATTGCGCATGTTTACTACGGTCATACAGATCCACTTATACTAGGCAGTAGGGGGCTATAGGAATTAGAGCAATGTCAAATTACTTTATTCACAAGTGTGTAAAAAGCGTTTTTACCCGCTCGTATTAAACGATAAACGAGCGCTTTACGAGCTAGTGAGGGGAAAAAAACATTGTGTACGTTAAATGACACACTTCTCGCACTAGAGCCAAAAAGATCGAGAAGAAGAAGAGAGCCAAAAGTTATATATTATAAAATTATATATTAGATTATTATAAAATGAACAAAGTTCTAGTACCACCTACTTAATTTTCTTTAGTAGAGAATGACTTTGCGTCTGTGTTTTAGAGAGGCTTAAACTGTCACTCTTTTATATTAGTGCGACAAAGACAGAAAGCTTTCTGTCTTTGTCGCACTAATATAAAAGAGTGACAGTTTAAGATATCATGTAAGTGTTCAATTAATTTTCAATAAAAAAAAAATATTGTGACCGTTTTCTAGTCGTAATACTCATAATCTATTACAAAATCAATAAACATCCAAATTCAACAGAATTTCGATATTTATGAATCTTGACAGCTGTGTGGACCAAACGCCTACATAACGCCGCCTGGTGGCAGAAAAAATATCAAAAACCCTCATTGTCAGGGGTTTTGGAAAATAAAAAGTAATTTATTAACAATGTAATAAAATAACGCTATTAGTAATAATTTTAGGTTGATATCAATATGGACCGTCAGATAGCAAGTGGTAGCCGTAGCCTACTGAGGCTTGTGACGTCAATAACAGTGATATTTAACGGTCACATTTGTCTTTACGGAGATATATTGGCCTGATGGCCACTGTACTTACCAGTGGCGTAACTATACCATCTGAGACCTGTGGCAAATTGTTTTGATGGGTCCTTATCAGTCAAAATTGTCACATTGTACTCAGTTTAATTTTAAATTTAAATTCACTGCCTCTTGGGCCGGGGCCCTCTTGCGTCGGGGGCCCGTGGCATTTTGCTAGCCCTGCCACCCTATTGTTACGCCACTGGTACTTACAACCTACAATTTGGTACAGCGCTGCAATAAACGGCCGATTACAATGGGCCTCATAAGAAGGCTCAGTCACCCAAAGGGCAATGGAGAGGGCTATGCTAGGAGTCTCTCTGCGTGATCGGATTAAAAATGAGCAGAACCAAAGTAACCGAAATAGCACTCCGAATCGCTAAACTGAAGTGGCAGTGGGCGGGGCACATTGCGCGTAGAACCGATGGCCGTTGGGGCGGGAAGGTTCTTGAGTGGCGGCCACGTACCGGAAGGCGTAGCGTGGGTAGGCCCCCCACAAGGTGGACTGATGACCTGGTGAAGGTCGCAGTAGTCCGCTGGATGAGGGTGGCGCAGGACCGGTCATTGTGGCAATCATTGGGGGAGGCCTATGTTCAGCAGTGGACGTCTTTTGGCTGATATGATGATGATGATGATGATGCTGCAATAAAACCGTCTTTTCTTCCAGCTACCCCTGCACGGACCAGAACCACCTACTCCTGGTTCCTGGAGCCCTGACTGCTGGTGGCAGCAACCGCGCATGCGTGTCGCGGTTTCACACTGAGGGGGCAGCTCATGTGGTGCTGACGTTGAGGGCTGAAGGGCAGGAGACTTTGGCCACTAGAGACTTGCCTCCGGGTAAATATTAGACTATACCTTTGAAACGTAACGTAATCAGTGTGTGTAGCCAAGATGTCGCTAAACGCTCATGAATCGTGAACGAAAAGCTACTAAATGTCTTTGTCGCTCTAATAAGAAAGAGTAACAGAAAGATAAAACTGCGATACGCTACTGAGCGTTACTAATTTAAAACTTGGCACGCACGGTCTTCAAAGACGTACTATCACACCGAGATATCATCCAGGTGGTAGCTCGTTCGATGATACTCGAACATTCTCGAAATAGTAGCTACCCCTGCACCGACCAGAACCACTTACTCCTGGTTCCTGGAGCCCTGACTGCTGGTGGCAGCAACCGCGCATGCGTGTCGCGGTTCCACACTGAGGGGACAGCTCATGTGGTGCTGACGCTGAGGGCTGAAGGGCAGGAGACTTTGGCCTCTAGAGACTTGCCTCCGGGTAAATATTAGACTCATCATCAGCCTACGTTAGTCCACTGCTGGACGTAGGCCTCTTCTATTGACTATGCGTATAAACGCATTAGAAGATCCATAATCGCCACGCTGGGCAAGCGAATTGGCGATCGCAGTAATGTGTCGACTATGATGACGCTGCTGCCCATCATCAATATTTTAGCGAAGAATCGTCAGTGACACTTCAATCCCTTAGTCGACTCTTACGACACCCGCAGGAGGAGTTGGGGTGGTGACAAATGTATTCTTACTGCCGTCACCACACGGCCTATACCTTTGAAACGTAACGCATATCAGGGTGCCTAGCCAAGATGTCGCTAAACGCTCAAGCGTGAATCGTGAACGAAAAGCTACTTGTCTTTGTCGCTCTAATAAGAAAGAGTAACAGAAAGAAAAAACTGCGATATGCTACTGAGCGTTAGCGATTTAAAACATGGCACGCAAAGTCTTCAAAGACGTACTATCACACCGAGATATCATCCAGGTGGTAGCTCGTTCGATGATACTCGCACATTCTCGAAATAGTAGCTACCCCTGCACGGACCAGAACCACCTACTCCTGGCTCTTGAAGCCCTGACTGCTGGTGGCAGCAACAAGCAAGGGAGGTAAGTGCAGTATTACTAACGAGAGTCTTAGAAGCGGTTTCACACTGAGGGCCAGCTCATGTGCTGCTGACTTTGAGGGCTGAAGGGCAGGAGACTTTGGCTACTAGAGACTTACCTCCGGGTAAATTTTATCATTATAACTAACGTGAGGCTCAAACATATTTATAGTAGGTACAATGTGCATCAAGGGAGGTAAGTACGGAATTACCTCCCGCTACGCGCGCAAGCAATGGCGCGCTTAGACAGCAAGTGTGATGAAATAGTACATTGTTCCGCTTACCTACCGTGATGCATACAATGTTTTTCATCACACTTGCGGACAAAAAAAAGTTATAATACAAAATACCCAAGCAATGGAATATTAGAAAGCAAGTGTCATGAAATAGTACATTGTGCATCTAGGGATGTAAGTATAGTATGTATTACTAACGAGAATCTTAGAAGCTGTTTCATACTTAAGGGGCAGCTCATGTGGTGCTGATGTTGAAGGCTACTAGATAACTGCCTCCAGGTAAGCCTAATTTAGTCCCCTGCTAGACATAGGTGGCTCCTATTACCGATGAGTATGGACGCTTTAGGAGTAATGCCCATAATCTAATACTATGATGACGCTGCTGCCCATCATCAATTAATGGTCAGTAACACTTAAATCCTTAGTAGACTCTTATTTACACTCAAAGAGGAGCAGCTTATGTGGTTTTGACGCTGAGGGCTGAAGAGCAGGAGACTTTCGCTACTAGAGAACTGCCCCCGGGTAAGAACTAGACATGAGCAAAACAGTGCTTTAAAACGTAATGTAACATTACATCAGATCTACACAGACGTACAATCGCACTGAGATACATCACTCCAAACATCAGACGGTGGTAGATCCTTCTTCAATACTCGAACATTCCCGAAATAGGCTGACCATCTATCGAATAAGCAATTTAGGGTGTAGAAAACTCAGAAAAGTACTACTTACTGTGCTTTCTGGGTCCATGTGTCCTTGTAATAGTACATTGTGTATTTAGGGCGGTAAGTAAGAATTTGCGAACGAGTGTGAAAGTAAAGCCCAAGCCGAAGGCGCGGGCTTTGCTTCACACGAGTTCATAATTCTTGTACCGCCCGTGGTACACACAATGTTTTTCATCACACCTGTGATGCAAAAAAGTAAATAAAATAATATATTGTCACAAAACTACTCTAAAATGGTCTAAATCAGGGATGACTTAATTTCATCATTTTCATAAAAGAAATCTCGGCGCGGCGCGCGGCGTGCGCCGGACCGCGCTAGTGCGACGTAATGTTGTATGAAAATCCTTAACGGCCTACTAGGACGTAATGACGCACCTACCTATTAATTAATTGAAATCCTTAATGATTAATGATAATAGTAATATCAAATAATTACCAATTTAAAGTAAATGTATTAATTTTAATGATAAATATAGGTAGTTTGTATTTCTAAACATAATTTGCATGTCGGATGACGACAGGATACCTGCTTCCGAAACCGTGTTGTACCTACTATCTGTACTTGTATATCTGTGTGTCCTTAGCAAATAAAATATCTTTATCTTTATCTTTATCTTTATCTTTACGGCCCGCATCACCGCAGCGTATTGGCGCACTTACCGAACAGGTGTGATGAAAAAGATTTTTTAGTACAGATGGTGCCTTTTTTTTACACGCTAGTGCGAGAAGTGGCTCATTTTACGTCAGTTCCAAAACTTCGGAGTGCCATCTGTACTAAAAAACGTCGTACGAGACACGTACAAAAAGGAAATTTCATGTTTTTCGCACTTGTGTCGTAATGTACTATTTTGGTGCTTCTAATGTAACTGTATTGTAGATATTTAGCTTTTTGTTTTAGTTCTGTTGCTCAAATGCCTAACAATTTTAAAATGTCTGCCCATAGGCGATGGAGGCTGCCTAGACCTACCCGTTCCTCTGCTGCCTAATACCAAAGCTGAGCTCGTTGTCAATATAAGGTAAGTAGTAAAGAAACCCACGTGTTTACGTCGCCATCATGAACATGTACATACACCAGAAGCCTATTTGTCAAAAGCTTTTAACTTCTAATACAAGAGGAAGAGACAGATGTTTAAACATTAATTAACTAAATAAGAATTGCCGCGTTTTCTTTTAATTCAGTAATTATCTTTTTACAGTGTACCCCGAACATATTTAACGGCTAAAATATACTATAAACTTTTTCATCACACTTGCTGTCCAAGCGCGCCATTGCTTGCATGCATAGCGGGAGTAATAGAAATTCCCTAGGGAGTAATAGAAATGTCAGTACGCAATTTAATAATATTTTGTCTTAAAACTTATTTTTTTGTCAGCAAGTGTGATGGAAAACATTGTATGCATCACGGTAGGTAAGCGGAATACTAACTCGATTCATTAAAAGCTCTCCGCCTGCGGCGTCGGGCTTCTAACACTTTCGTTAGTAATTCCGTACTTACCTCCCTCAATAATGCACAAAGTACCTACTATTCTGGATTTCGTTTAGTTTCAAAGTTAAAAATAATTTTAATAAAAAATACCTTATCAATTATCATTATTAATTACGTGCAAAATGCCTTTTGTAAATGTGACAGATGAAGAATACTCCTTGTTCAAAACACAAAGTTGTAAAGATAATACTAATGTCAACCAAAGAAACGCCCTAACCTTGTTTTTGTCACCGCGAATTCTTTCTGTCCTGTTTGGAAACTTGGCTGGAATCCGCACCGGCCGTCCTTCGACGTCATTTTTGTTTCAACTATGTTGCAGACTAACTGATTGATACTTGGTAGCTGTTTTGATGATCGTACATGACTAGGGGTCGGAACTATGGGTGCAAAACTTTAATAAAACTTATCAAGTGCAGGACTTGACATAGCACAAAGCACGTGTGTAGATTATGTATATCCATAAATATACATAATCTACACACCCACACATTGTAAGTTGAAGATTCCGAGATAGGGAATAAAATTGGATACAGATTTTTCATTAATATTCGTATTTTTCTTGGCTAAAGTGTTCCCATA